>PVKS010042023.1:0-15680 GCA_004027875.1 Aplodontia rufa
AATAATCATGTACACCCCTCCTGCCTTCTGACCACCCTGACTATGACTACCTCCATACCACCTTCCTGGCTCCTCCAGCTCCCAGACACCCCTGGCCCTTCCACTGAGACCATCCCATGATGAGGAGGCTGTGCGTACATCCTCCAAATGCCTTCTGGGTATGGATCATACTTAGTTCCCTCTGGCCTCCTGTCAGAGTCCATGACATGAAATCGGTGCTCAATGCAGGCTTCACAACTCCACCACTCAGCTTGCATTTTATACTGTCAGATAGTTCTCTGCCCAACAAAGGTGCTAGTAAAATGTCAAGTGTCAATCACATTTTTGCAAATTGAGTCATATTCTTCAGCGCACTAAGGCAGTTTGCTATTTAAAAGATCCTGCGGTTAATTCTTTGTAACATGAATAATCACTTCCTGCTTTACCTTTCCTGTCAAGCTGAATTTTTTATATATTAGGTTTCTCTAATGGTAAGAAACCTGTGCATGGTTTGTTTAAGAGCTCCTAAATCATGAGATACATCTCTCCTACCCCCTTCTAAGGACTCTTTCCTATGCCCTCTGCAAGATTTTGAAGGGTTTAGGACTTTTCTAACCAATACAGTATCACTAGCCACATGTAGCTACTGAATACTTGAAATGTGGCTAGTCTGAATGGAGATGTGCTCTAAAAGCCTGACAAATTTCAAAGACTTATTCTGGAACAAAAAGAATGCAACATTGCTCATCAATATATTTTATATTGATTGCATGTTGAAATGATACTTTGGATATGTTGAGTTAAATAAATATGCTATTCCATCTCACCTGTTTGTTTTTTAGTTTTATTAATGTGGTTGCTAGAATATTTAAAATGACATATGTAGGGGCTGGAGCAGTGGGCTCAGTGGTTACAGCGCTTGCCTGGCATGCACAAGGACCAGAGTTCAAACCCCACCGCCACGTATACAGCAAAGTCTCAGAGCAATAAACACCACATGAAAAACTAAATAAAAAAATTGATTCTGTCTTTTTTTTCTCTTTCTTCCTTACTGGCCCTCTCTCTTTTAAAAAAAATGACACATGTGGCTTGCATTGTATGTATATTACACAGCAAGGGTTTAGGATAATGCTTGGCAAATGGGCAAGGAAGATGTCAGCTTGCACAAACGGCCAAAACATTCGCAAACGCCTACAGAAAATCTGCCCCCTAAAACCTAGTTCCTTGCCTTCAGGAAGCTACAGTAGCTGCAGCAAAGACAAAACATTAACTCAAGTTATTTTTTTTTAATAGTACCCTTTGAGAAACTACCTCTGAGCATGAGCACAAAATTAAAACATTAAACTAAGTAAAATATATCGAGGTATAATTAGGACAACAGTAAACAAAATCCCATCTCTAAAGATACCATAAATTACAAAACTTTAAGAATGTCTCCCCATCAGAAAAATAATAGCCTTCAGCTGCCCACTGTGCTAAAAGCCAGCCCCCACAAGTTTGCTACATCTACTGTGCTGCAAAAACCAAAGCTACAGTTAACCAGTGTTATGAAAAGATAGAGGAGATAAGAAATTTGCTTAGAAATGCAAAACACTTCAGCCTTCCCTATCTCCACCTTCAAATTTGCTGAATGTCTCCTCCCCCAAAGATGAAATGGGTGGTTTTTAACTGTCGGTTGGCTCAGCCAGCTGCCAAGGAGTTTCTCACAGTCAGCTTCTCACGGTGGTAATGCTGGTAGCATTTCTGAGCTCCACTCTGTGACCTGGCCCCTCCTGCCTTGCTTGCTGTATTTACTTCCTCCCGCCTAGCCCAGCTTGCTGGACTGCAATTTCACATTGGCTTACCCCAATTGCCTACAAGCTCCAAGCTCCATCCAGGAAAAGCCTTTATCTTTCCCAGAATTTTCTCTCTTTCACCTAGCATCATGTCTGACTCAATAAATATTTGACTAAACTAAAAGAACAGGAAGGAGAATGAAAGTTTGCAATTAATTTCCTTTGCTTTATACACACACATTCAGACACACACATGATGTTGCAAAAGTCTCGGTGCAGCTTTCAGCTTTAATCATTTCAGAAACAGAAATGTTACACACTTACTACTTACAATTTCCATTTTGTGAATTCTGAAGAATATATGCATACATATTTGTTTTCAGTAATGGAGATTGAAGCCTGGGGCACTCTACTGCTGTGTTACACTCCCAACCCTTTCTATTTTATTTTGAGACAGGGCCTTGCTAAGTTGCTGAAACTGGCCTTCAATTTGTGATCCTCCTGTCTCAGCTGCCAGAGTACCTAGGATTGCAGTCTGCACCACCACATCCAGCTCTGAAGAATAAATTTTTAATTTTAATATTTTTGTTTCAGTACTCTGATTGAAGAGAGCATAGAAAAAATCACGAAGCAATTTTTTACCAGAAAGGATTTCACCAAAAAAGATCATGATTGCTGATTGCTGGTGATAGAAAGAACAGTACATATGATTTTGTCAAACACTTTTCCTAATTTTACAGATAAAAATGGAGGTCTAGAATGTTCCATGACTGGGGATTAGAAAGACTGAGAAATAATGGCCACATCAAGAATAGGACTCCATGAGAAGCCCAACTATACACAGGCAGGCAGAGAAACTCAGAAATTGCAAAAATTAATGTACATGTATATGCTTATTTCTATCTATAACACGGGGGTAAAGCAGAAGAGACATGGGAGCAGGGAGTGGTCAAAGCGGGTAAATCCTGGACTAGGATGAGGCTTAACTTACTTTGTCAATATCCATCTATGCATGAATATGTAATAACGATTCCCTCCAATATGAAAGACTATGTCAAATGAATAAAAATAAAAAATAAAAAGAATAGGACTCCACTTTCCCAAATGACAGGCTACAGGAGACAATGGAAGAGCTAAAGCAGAGAGCAGAGAAAACTAAGACCAACAAGACACAGAATTTTGTACCACTATAGGGCTTATGTCTTTCTTCCCCATGGTTCTGTGCCATAGTTTCCAGAACACCCAAAAGTTATACCAGTCTGGAACACATAAAAACTTAGGTTCAAATCTAAAAAGACAGAATCACCTGAGACCTGTGTGGGAAAAGTAACTTGTTACAGATGGGTAAAAGGGGATAATGGAAATATTTGTAAATTAAACTGTGGTAAGAGATGCACAATACTATGAATTTACTAAAAATGCATTCAATTGTACACTTTAAATGGGTAAATTTTTAGACCTCAATACAGGTTTTAAAAATTAAGGAAAGGGGGCTGGATCAGTGGCTCAGCATTGACGGCACTTGCATTGCAAGAACAAGGGTTCAAACCCCAGCACCACATACACAATGAAGTGTCAGAGCAAAGAAAGCCACATGAAAAACTAAATAAAATCAATTCTCTCTCTCCCTCTCACTATCCCTCTCTCTTTAGGAAAAAAAGGGGGTTGGAGAGGAGGCTCACCAGTAGAGCACTTGCCTGGCATGCGCAAGGACCTGGATTTGATTCCCAGAACCACATACACAACTTAGTGATGAAAACTAAAAACCAGATGAAAAAAAATTTTTTTAATTAACTCTTTCTGTCTCTTAAAATTAAAAAAAAAACTGCGTGATGTATTTAAGAACTCCTGGTTATAGATATTTGTTCATCAAGGTGGATGACTGTGCCCCAGGGAGAGACCACTCCCCATTCGGGAAAGGGAAACCACTCCCCCATGAGATACAATCTGATGGAACCACCTGTCAACACGTCCTGTACTCTGCCAGCTAATGTATGGGCCCACAACCCAACTGTTTCACAAAGCTATGACAAAGACTGGCAATGGATGGAGCAGAATCCTCTGACAGGGTTCTCAAAAGTTCTGGAGAGCCCTAGAGTTTCCTGATTGCCATCATTCTCAGACATGATTCTCCAGTTTTTCCTTCAACCCCATAAATCACTCCAAAGTCTTCCAATAAATCTTTTTACCTTTTTCAGTTAAGGCAGAGTTGGTTTCTCTTACTTGCAACCACAGAACCCCAACAGACTCATGTATCAACTTCTTCAAGAATGTACTCTTCCCTACACAAGTCCTTAAAAGGCCAAGTTCTCACTGTCCAATGCTTTCCCATCAGTATCAGGGTGGAGGGTTTGGGGGCCTGGACTTCCCAGCTCAAGGCCACAGGTGCTATGGGGATCTCCAAATACAAAAACAACTGCCCTACACACCAATCATATTTTACTTTTGCACCACTAAGGGACACTACTGTCAAGGGGGTAATTTCCAGGGTCTGACTGTTAGAAACAACATCAGCTTTTCCAAGGAAGATAGCTCAGAACTGAGATCCCAATGACAAAGAGTCACTGGGCCTGAAGTCTGTCTCTGAGCAGAGGCAGCACACCATTGGGATTAGGCCGGTGGTTTGCTGCAGAGTCCAGCAAGATCTGCAGCAGGCATAGGAGTAGCTCAAAGAACTGGACACCAGCAGGGAAATGGGGAAAGAGATAAACGAAAAAAAGAAAAGGACCACTACTGCCTGCCTTAGAAATTCTTGTCACTCACTGTTCTGAAGGCTAACCCAAGGAACTTCAGTCTCCCAACCCATCTTTTTCCTGTTGCTACCTCTACCTAAACATCTTTAAAGAGCTTATAAAGTATAGGAGAAAACCCACCAGTCCTGGGAGTGAATTCCAGCCTAAGCACTTACTAGCTGTGTGACACTGGATGTGACGACTTATTTCAGTCCATTTTCTTTGTGTTTAAAATTAGGAGATGAGGCCATGCATGGTAGTGCATGCTTGTAAGCCAATGACTTGGGAGGCTGAGGCAGGAGGATCACATGTTCAAGGTCAGCTTTAGCAACTTAGCAAGACCCCATTTTAAAATAAAAATAAAAAGAGTTGAGGATATAGTTCATGTATAAAGTTCCAGTACTAAGAACAAAGAAAAAAATGGGAGATGATCTGGTATAAGAATGAAGGGTGTTACCTATAAATTCCTGTTCATAGAAGCTGCTCCATAAATGACAGTCACTAGTCTTATAGGCCATCATCATGACATGTTGTGAGGGCCTCCCTGCACATGCACTCCCTATTTCCTGGAAGTGGGAGCCCTTAAAGGACAGATCTAAGAATTACATCCTGCTTTCCTGGTATCTGGCATACAGTAGGTGCTCAATAAATGCTGGTGATCAGGTGCATCCATACAATAATGTGAATGTCCTAAGAAAGTGTCAACCCCAAACCACATCTTCTCATTCAGCACAAAGAAATGCTGTTACAAATGTGGCTAGAGAAAGTTGAAGATCAACATGATCTGTTGGCCACAAAAACAAGTATGACCCTTTGATCCATCTCTCAAGTACTATTATGATCAGCCTCAATTCTACACCCACCTCTGGTATAGCCATCACTCCCAACAGCAGAAAGTTGTCCAGTCAAAGATTAGAACAAGGTGCAGGGCCTGTGGACAGGAAAGCATTCACCAAGCCTGGGGTCCTTAGATTTCTCATAGCCTGTTTTCTGAAACCTCTGCCTCAATAGGGCCTGATCCTGAAACAAAACACCCCAGGATCTCAGCAGTGAGTTACTGAACATTTCCTGGCTAAAATTAACCCTCATAAACCTAGAGAAACTGCTCTTTCCAAAACACACATTACATAGACAGGATAAGAATAACTTGGCCATCAAAAAAAAAGACATTTTTAGGTGGTACTGGTGATTAAACTCAGTGATATTCTACCACTGAGCTACATCCCTAGCCTTTTTTATTTTCTTTATATTGAGACAGGATGTCACCATGTTGTCCAGGCTGGGCTTGAACTTGCAATTCTGTTGCCTCAGCCTCACCAATAGCCAGGATTACAGGCATGCACCACCATGACCAAACAGAATGTAAAAGAGTATAAAAGAAGGCACAGAGAAATGGTGCAAATGAGTTTTCAGATTAAAAAATAGTGAACAATACTGACAATCAGTTATAGTTGGTTAAGCCAATATAGAGAACAGTTCTACACAACAAGCATGGAGGGAAAAATAAATAGCACCTTAGAAAACTGATTTATTAAAATGTTAGTTGAATCAAAACAGCTCAAAGAAGATAACGCTTTTTTAAAAATTCAAATAGAAAAGAGAAAGAACCTAAATTTTGCTTTATATAAATATTTAACAGTTTTAAGCTGGGCATGGTAGTACATGCCTATAATCACAGCTAGTCAGGAAACTGAAGTAGGAGGATGACAAGTTCAAGGCCAGCCTCAACAACACAGGGAAACCCCGTCTTGAAATAAATTTTTTTAGAAAGGGCTGGGGATGTAGCTCAGTGATAGAGTGTCCCTGGGTTAAGTCCCCAGTACCCAAAACACACACACACACATACTTACTTAACAGTTTTAAGTAATAAAATACTTTGAAGATGGAGGAGTAGAAACATAATGACAGCCTGATTCTTAGGCTCAAAGGAGACCCAAAGAAAGGTGTGTGATTAGAAAGTGATCCCCTATCTTTCTCAGTGAGAAGATACAAAAGGTTTGGGGCCAATCTGAATATGTAATCTTTAAAACAGAAGAAGGAACAGTCTGCTGATACTACATATTAATTTAATTACACATTATGCAAAGTAAAACAATTAGAAAACATTGCCTCCTACTCCCAACACCCTCTCATTTCATGAAACAATTTTATTCAACAGACCTTGCAAGGATGGTTGAAACATATTTGATTGTGCATAACATATCTAAAGAGCTTGCTTAAACTATTTTATTCTAAATAAGTTCATAGAGCCCTATCATGCAAGATACTTTGTAAGGACTAAAATGGAAAGCAACTCTTGCTTCTTTGAGGATAGTATGAGGTTGATGGAGAACTGGCTTCATAGTCAAACATGTACATTTCAGTGTAGCCAAGCTGAATTGGCCAGAAGAGGCAAGGTCCAGGTCAAAAGAAGGGAAGTTAAGAACAATTCCACAGAAAACTGTAGTTAGTAAGCACAGTGGGGTTGGGGCAAGGGCTGAGTCACTGTATGGCTTTGTGTATTAACAAGAAATGCACCGTCTGGTAAGAGAGAAAGTAGAGAGTGAAGTGAGGAGAAACCACAGCGAACCTCTGCTGCCTTCCCTAGGCAGATTTAATGTCCGTCTTCAGGCTTCATTTAGACACTCGCCCCCAGGTGTAGGAATGCTGTTATCATGAGGCCCTAGAAGGCAGAGGAAAGCCTGTGAGTCTCCTAAGAGTCAAGACGCTGCCTATTGCATTTGCCTCCTTCAAGTGCTTCGCTAGCAGAGTGCGTGGCCCCATCAGGCACTCAAAAATGCCTGCTGGTGAGTGGAGAGGAATGCAAGAAAGATTCTGATAAAAAGCTGGGGATCTAAGAAGATGAGATATGAGAGAAATTCCCAGAAGATAACAGCAAAGCAGTGGCTCTTCAAAGCAGTGTAGAATTTTAAACTGTCATAAATGTTCCCCAATATCTAGTCTGGAGATAACATTTAGCATATCTGCAACACCATAATGCGTAGTAGTAAGGAGAGTGCATTGGATGGTTTCACCAATGCTGTTTACACAGTAATTGTAATTTTATTTAGTTTTCCATGTGGCTTTCGTTGCTCCGAGACTTTGCTGTGTATGTGGTGCTGGGGTTTGAACCCACGTACTCTGTGCACACCAGGCAAGCGCCATAACAGCTGAGCCACCACTCCAGCCCACGGCAGGCTATGAACTTGAAATCCTCCTGACACAGCCTCCCAAATTACTTGGATGACAGGCCTACACCACCATGCCCAGCTTAAGCATGATTTCTTAATCAACTACATACTAACCACTTTGTCACAGTATCAGAAAATCACTTAATAAGTATATATCTACACAGAGTAATACAAAACAGAAGAGAAGTTAAACCTTAACATGTTTCTTTCCTTTGAAAGTTACAAGTTAGGGCTGGAGTGGTGGCTCAGCAGTTACAGTGCTTGCCTGGCATACACGAGTACGCGGGTTCAAATCCCAGCACCATGTACCCAACGAAGTCTCAGAGCAACAAAAGGCACATGAAAAACTAAATAAAAATTGCTTCTCTCTTTCTCTCTCTCTCTCTCTCTCTCTCTCACTGTCCTTCTCTCTCTAGGAAAAAAAAAGAAAGTTACAAATTAAAGTTGATAAGACCTAAATAAGCTGTACTGGAGTTTAAAAAAAATTAAACCATTGCCAAAACTGAAACACAAATAAATATAAATAAATACATAAGAGATCGATCATACCAAACCAAAAGATTTCTAGAAGGATGATCCAAGCAGAGCAATACATACATTTTTTTCCAGAAATAGTTATATTTGAGACTCTAGATACCATTTTTCACTGAAAGGAAGCCAGGAAGTCTTAGGGAAATTACTGATTTCAGGACATGGGGCAGGAAAGGTGAAAAACCTGGACCATTATGTTATACCAAGAAAGCAAGGAAGCCATCAAAGACCACTAGGACCATGTCAAAGGAAGGCAAAAGTGAATGTAAAAAGGCTTCCACTGGCCAAAATTGGTACAATATATAATACTGCAATGGAGTGAAACATATCAAATAAGTATGATGTCTCATGTTATGCATTATGTGTTTCATAGTAATACTATTAAAAATCATTGGTTACCTTAGGAAGATGATAGTGAACCAATTAATTGCTTTAAAACTAGTAAATCCAGAGAAAGAATCAAACATCTATCCTGCCTTTCCTATGTGAATCCAGGATGAGCCAATAGTTGACAAGGAAAACTCTCTATAGCAGTATTCCAGCTAATAAATGAAAAAGGAATGAGAGAATGAGATAACCAACACTTGGCAACCTCTAAAGTAATCAAGAACCTAGACATTGGTCACTAGCAGGCTGACACTACAAAGAGAGAGACAAGCAGGCACTGCCAGTCTTGTGACAGAAGTATATGTCACCATCAGTGAAATATTCATGCCAATGGACTGAAATTGAATGGGATCAAGCCTCTGGATTTACTACCAGTTTAAGAGGGATCTAGCAGGTCCAGAAAAACATTAAATGGCACCCTCACAATACAGCCAACAAAAATCCAGTTTATAGTAAACACTGTGGGCAAATGACTTTGTTTCCTTAACACCAACCAAAAAAAATCACAAAAGGATAAGAAATAAGATGGGGAACCTAGACTAAAGCAGACTCAGAAACAACCAACCTATTACAAAGTACCGACTTTTCAAAGCCTGCTTCAAATAAATACCTTTTAAATATTTTAGCAATTTGTAAAAATTGGATTTTGAACCAGATGCCTGATGATAAGGAAATATTATTAGTTCATGTAGGTGTAAGAATGGTATTGTGATTATGGCTTTGAGAAGAGTCCTTATCTTTACAAAATACATGGTGAAATACTTCCAGATCGTTAAAATGTTCTAAATGTGCAAGGAGAAGCATAATGTTCCCCAGTGAATTTAAAAGATGAAGAGAGGGGCTGGAGCTGTGGCTCAGTAGTTACGGCACTTGCCTGGCATGCAGGAGGACCTGAGTTCAAACCCCAGCACCACGTACACAGTGAAGTGTCGGAACAATGAAAACCAAATGAGAAACTAAATAAAATTGATTCTCTCGCTCTCGCACTCTCTCTCTCACTGTCCCTCTCTCTCTCTTAAAAAAAAAAGAAGATGAAGAGAAAAATCTTAATGGTGGTGAAATTCTAGCTGGTGTAATCACTATTTCACAAGTGATTTAGCTAACCACGCTAAGCACAGCAATGAACTTGAAAAGGAAGGCTTTTTTAAAACAGCAAAAGTGTGTGTGCAGGTACCTGACCCAGGAGACAGTGGGCTTATTTACACTGCTAAATGGGATTTCTAGACAGCCTGAATGTTCTAATCTGAGCCAGTACATTCTGTCCCTTGAGGAAGGTCTAGAGGAAGGAAGCTGACATTGTGTTCTCCAAGTTGATTGTGGAGTCCAGGGAATAGGTGGTGTCCCTGAATGATTGCTGAACCTCTCAGAAACAGGACTGCCAAGCGGACAGTGTCTGCTAGCCACACAGCCTGGCTTGCCTGAGATCTCTTGCCCTGCAACCTGATGGAGACTACTCTGTTTGCTTCCCACCATGAAGACACTCCCTTCTATTTCTACTTTGCTGAGAGTTTTCATCTTGAACAGATGTTGAATTTTGTTTTCCACATCTATGTGAACTCTCTCTTTTAGCCTGTGAATGTGTTGACTTACCTGGACTGAATTTTGAACGTAAAACCAGCCTTGCATTCCAGAGATCAAACCCACTCAGTTAAGCTGTATTATCCTTTCCATCTGTCGCTGGATTCAATTTGCTAATATTTTATTAAAGACTTTTACAAATAAAAAGGTGTGTGCGTATGTGTTTGTGTGTAGTGTTTTAATGCTTGAATTCATTCATAAGTGTAGTGGATATATATATATATATATTTAAATAAAGAATTGATCCAAAAATATCTTCCCTTTTCAGTCTCTGTGAATTATAAAGTATAAAACAATATTGAGTTACTAAAATTGTGATCATCTTCCTGCAGTAAATTCATTCCAGAAGATACCCTGAGGGACTTCTACGACTTAAACTGGGTTTACTTTGGAGGTTGAACAATGCTTAATTCTAATTCCTTTTTTTTTCAAGAGAGAGGGACAGTGAGAGAGAGAGAGAGAAAGAGAGAGTGAGTGAGTTTTTCATGTGACTTCGAGACGTTGTTGTATACGCTGAGGTTTGAACTTGCACACTCATGCAAGCCAGGCAAGAACTGTAACCACCAAGCCACCACTCCAACCCCTCGTATTCCTTTTTAAGATATACTTTTTAGCTACTTTTAAAAAATAAGCAACGGGGCTGGAGCGGTAGCTCGGTGGTTACGGTGCTTGCCCGGCATGCACGAGTACACGGATTCAAACCCCAGCAACACACGTACACAACTAAGTGTCAGAGCAATGAAAGCCATGTGAAAAACTCAATAAAAATTGATTTGTCTCTCTCTCACTCACTGTCCTTCTCTCTTTAAAAAAAAATAAGCAACAAGCACCATCAAGTCAGTTCTATGTTACATGTCTACAGGTGTGGATCTTGGATAAGTCTACCTCTGAAATTAGGTTTCTGGAGATGTGTGCTACATAAGGAAGGCTGTGGTTTTGGTTATTTAGGAGGCTTTTAACAGAGACCTTATTTTTAAGAAATACATGCTGAAACATGGAATAAAACAGCTATAACTTAGATGTGGCATATTCCCTAAAGGCCCATGTGTTAAAGGCTTGGTTCCCAGTGTGGTGCTACTGTGAAGTGGTGGCACCTTTAAGAGGTGTGACCTAGTAGGAGTTTTTAGGTCATTGGGAACTGTGGGACCACAGGCTATTTCTCTTTTTCACTTCTGAGCCACCATGAAATGAGTGAGTTCGCTCCACTCTGTGAAGATGAGGGGGCACCAGGAGACTAACATGTTCTCTTGCATAGGAATAGAGGTCATCTGTGGGTAAGGGTCAAGTGTGAGAAGAGAATCTGAGGAACTTGAGAAAAAAAATCTGGAATAAGCCCAGTGTGGACTGCACTACAGAATTTTGTATTTATTCTCTGTATACACATGCATGTATGTTTAAATTTATAAAAAGGAAAAAAGTGGGTGAGCAATAAAAGAAAACACTGATGAGAAGCTGTGAGCAGCCAAGAGCATGGGTAATGGTCTGGTGCTCACCACTCATCTGACCCTGCCACAGGGCCAGAGATAACCACTGTATGGCCACCTCAGGTCTGTGTCCATATAGGAGAGAAAGGATTCTGAGCAGAGATCAGTGACCTCAAGCAACTGCCTTAGCGACACTGGAGAAGTTCAGTGCCTAACAGGTATCAAGACAACAGAATTCAGACTAAGAGGGCAGAGCAAGGGAGAGCAAGTGGAAATATGATGATGCCTGCTCACCTGTATAAGACTGGCAACCCAAAGGGTGGAAGGTGGAAGCACACCCTGTGAGGATATGTGAGGGCAGCTTTGCAGGCCCAGACAAAATGGCGGACAGCACAGACACCCTGAAGGGGACGAAGAGGCAGTGCTGCAGCCAAGGATGGATAGGAGGATCTCCTTCCTCCTTTTTTCCTCCCAACATCTCTCATGTACATGAAATTCCTTTCCAAAATTCACTTCTCAAAAGATTCTCTATAACATTGTCTCCATGTCCCCAACTCTTCTGAGATTAGAAACCTTCAGAGGATCTTGAGGTTAACCCTGTCCTAGGAATGAATGACATTTGTTCAAACACACCTAGAATTAGCACTTTGTGAGACAAATAATCTGAGCAAGGTATCACGACATAAGTGAACATCCCTTTGGGGTCAACCACATGAAAGGTTTGGATGGTATCCCTGAATGCTGTTTTCGAGAGATATTATGTGTTCAGTAAGTTCCCAGGCTTGATCCTAGAACTCAAAGACCACCACAATCTGATGCTGGTTTGACACCGACCACTTCACTCATACTTACACCAGCCCCCACACTCTTCTCTTGATGGTGCCATATATGTTCCCATTCAAGAAACCTAGTTCTTTATTCCTTACATCACAGATTGCCCTCCATCTTCATGGTTTGAGGTCAACAAAGCCTTTTTTAGTCCATCCATCATTCCAGTCTCAGACATACCAACTAGGGTGTTGACAGAATCATTTCTGCTTATCATACAATGTCTTGTAAAACTTTAGAATTATTGTCTTAGACTAGGAGTTGGGAAAGTTTTCCTAAAGAGCCAGACAGGAAATATTTTAGATTTTCAGTCCTTGTTTTCTGTTCCAACTATTCAACTCTGCTGTTACAAAAAGCAGACATAGAGAATAAACATAAACAAATGAGCATGGGTATGTTCCAATAAAACTTTATTTACAAAATAATTGTCAGGCCAGATTTGGTCTTTAGGTTATAATTTACTGACCCCTGTCTTAGACTGCTAATTTTTATTATTCTGTGTCTTGCTACCCCAAATCAGATTTAAATTCCTTAAAAGAAGGGACCAGGTATTATACATTTTAAATTCACTCTTAGTCCCTACCTGACATAGTACAAGGCAAACAAGGGGGATATGAATATATATTATGACATTTGAATATATGTTGAATGATGTGCCACATATTGTAGTTGAGCTCTTTTTGTTATTTTAATTGTACATTGATGGTTCAAACATTAATTTCTAATAAGAAGTACTAATGCTTTATGGACTGTGTGCCATAAAGTATTGTTTTAACTTTCTTGGTCTGCTCATTTGCTAGATTTTTTCCTAGTTATTTCCACCCATAGTCTAATACATGCATTCCATTAGCTGCTTAACAGATGAACACATTCCACAAGTGATTTACCAAAAGGAACTTGGACTTTCTGCAACTCCAAGTTACCACTTGGGCATTCAGCAATTCCCCTGCCACATCACAGGAGCATGGATGGAGACAGGGCTTTGCACAGGTAAAAGGGAAAAAGAAGGAGAGGGAGTCTATCACCACTGCTCCCCACAGAAGCAGACATGAAACAATTACTTGCAACCAAAATAAAATTAACTTTAGAGTGGGCTAGTGACAGTTCCTGTCATATGCTTCTAGTTCACTTCTAAATCAATAACCGCAATGCAGGGAAGAAAGTAGACATCTTCTGAAAAATTTCAAAAATGCAATAAACTACACCACCACCACTCCTCACCAAGAAAAACCCCTGCTTTTCATTATGTTTGTGCAGACATTACAAAAGGAACTAAAAAGTAACTATCAGGTCCTTTCAGAATGAAACACTAAATAGGTCCCAGAAAGCCCAAGACCCCACTTCCTGTCAATAGTGACCTTTAACAGTGAAAAAAGTCCCCACTTCCTTTTCTCACCTGACAGCAAGAGAAGCTGAGCACAGACAGCACAAACAACACAGGTACATGTCACCCAAGTCACCCTGGCACCTGCTTAAGTTTTCAATAGCTGTAAATGTTATGAAAAGAACAGGCCCCAGCTGCCCCTCCCAAGGCAACTGCTTGTCCCTCTCTTAGCTGACTATGTGGTATTTCCTTCCATGTCTCTAAACATAGTGCTGCCTTCATGTTTTCCCTCTTGGTTGTTTCTGCTTTCTTCACATGGATGAATAAAGCCTAATCTCCCCACCACCACCTATATATAGCTGTACACTGCCCACCCTTCCCTACTCCGCCAATATGGCTGCATCACACTTTTGGTTGGAGCAACATTCGATGTTGTTACGGGTTGAACTATTTCCTCCCCAAATTCATATGTCTAACTCCCAGTACCTCAGAATGTGGCCATTTTTGGAAATAGGGTTATTACACATATAATTAGTTAAGATGAGGTCTTTAGGATGGGCCCTAATCCAATATAACTGGTGTCCTTATAAAAAGGAAAAATCTAGACATATAGACAAGCATGGAGAGAAAATGATGGCCATCTATAAGCCAAAGAGAGAAGCCTGCAACAGATCCTCTTCTCAGAGCCGTCGGAAGGAAATACCTCCACCAGCATCTGGATCGTGGACTTCCAGTCTCCAGAACTATGAGATCACATGCTTTTGTTATTTAAGCCACCTGATCTGTGCTACTTTGTCCTAGAAATTCTACAAAATAAATAAGTATTTTTACATCATATGACTACAAAAACATTACTAAAAGCCTAACTACATGATATAACAAGATCATGATTCTTTTCTATTTTCAGTTTCTTTTCCCCAGGAGCTAATACTTTTTTGTGCCTTTGCTTGGTGCAAACTTCATTTAAAAATGAATACAACTGTGACTTGAGTGATGGCTCAGCAGTTACAGTGCTTGCCTGCCATGAGCGAGCATGCGAGTTCAAACCCCAGCACCGCATACACAACTAAATGTCAGAGTAACGAAAGTCATATGAAAAACTAAATAAAGTTGATTCTCTCTCTATCTCTGTCACTGTCCCTCACTCTTTAAAAAAAAAAGTAATACAACTGGGGCTGAAGCAGTGGCTCAACAGTTACACTGTTTGCCCAGCATGCATGAGGACCTGGGTTCAAACACCAGCACTGCATACACAACTAAATGTCAGAGCAATGAAAGCCACATGAGAAACTAAATAAAGTTGATTCTCTCTTTCTCTCTCTCTCTCTCTCTCTCTCTCTCACTGTCCCTCTCTCTTTAAAAATAAAACAATGAATATAACTCCAAACTCTTCTTCCTTTGTCTAAATACCCTTCTGACCTGTAGGGGGCCAAGTGAATCCTTGGGTGCACAGTAAACGGGCAAGGTGGACTCCAGCCTTGATGTACACTCTAGAGACTGCAGTACCTGGAAACATGGGGAGTGACTGAGGCATTGGGAACAGGATGGAGATACAACCATAAATGAGTATTCTCTGAAGATAGCTGTGGGAGAACAACTCATGGGCAGAGACTACGGGTGGGTGGTGGGGAAACCAAGTTGATGGCAGATGCAGGGGACCTAGTACAGGGATGACAGGTGAGCTAAGGCAGGGGAAAAGGAGCAGGGAGTTTGGTTAACAGGCGTTCCTGGGGGCTGGGACTGTAGTTCAGTGATAGAGGACATTGATCAAGCCAATGAATACATGAGAAAGTGCTCTAAATCATTAGTAATCAGAGAAATGCAAATGAAAACCACATTAAGATATCACCTTACACCAGTCAGAATGGCAAAGATGAAGAAAATAAACAACAATAGATGCTGGAGGGGCTGTGGAGAGATAGGCACACTAACACACTGTTGGTGGAGCTGCA
>PVKS010042024.1:0-15683 GCA_004027875.1 Aplodontia rufa
GTAGTGACAGACAACATAAGGCATTTGTAGAGATGTATTGGGAGGGGGGTAGGGATAAGAATGGGAAATTAGAGAGGGCTCTAGAGGGTAAATCTAATATGATATATGTATCATATTACTTCATTGGAGGCATTTTTTATTGTTCAACAAATAAATTTCTTAATAAAAAAAGAAATAAGGGGCATGAAGAAGTAAGGTAGAAATAAGAAAGAGGACGTTAAATTACATGTTATCAAGTATATTGCTATTGCAAGCAACTAGAGCCTGATTTTTCTGGGGAATCTTGAGAAAAAGTGTTAAATATGTAGCTTAGAAAGAGGGAGCTGAGACTTTATAGTGCTGGGCTCAGGCTAAGAAAAAAATAATAATTTCTAGAATTTTGAGGTTAGGATGTCATTGCCTGAAATGTCAGGAGTAAAGGATATGTATAAGCTGGCCATATTTTCTACAATGATCTCATTTAGAGAACAACAGAAGGCTGTTTTACAATAAAAATTGAAAGAGAAATCTAGCTTCAGTATATTAAAAGTTTATAACTTTGTTTGCAGAGAGGTTCAGTCTGTCTGTGGGCTACAGAAATTATCTTTTCAAAAGAAATGATAGGTTTCTGTAAGTCACTTTTTAATACCTCATTAAACAATGGTGAGAGAGTGGGAGAGAGATGGTATTTGTGGTTATAAAATTGTAACATGAAGTTTGAATTTAAAGTAAAGAATAAGGTCTTGCTATTTCTTCATTTCAAACTTTAGGTATGGAAGGACAGTTATGCATAAGAAAAAATGGTAAAAATAAAATACTAGAAAAAGATAAAAAATTGGAGAAGATTAGTGCTCCTCCAAAATCAATACCTTAAAGCCCTAACAACACCCCACCACCACCATGTGATGATATTGGAAGCTGGAGCTTTTGGGAAGCAATTCATTTAAATTAATGAGGGCTCCCACAGCCTGACTAGATTAATACCTTTGTAAGATAAAGAAGACAGAACAATCTCTCTCTTCCACAAGCAAACACAAGGAAGACCATGGAGTACACAGCAAGCAGGTGGCCACCAGCAAGCCAGGACATAAGCTTTACCTGAGAACTGAGTCCACCAGCACCTTGACCCAGACACCTCAGCCTCCAGTGCTGTGAGAAATGTCTGTTTTTTGAGCCACCCTGTCTATGGGAAATTTTTATAGCAGCCTGAGTAGACTAAAACAAGAGGAGGGGGGAAAGTCATGCTCCCAGAAATAAGCAAAAAAAAAAAAAAAATAGATAGCTCTTCCTCAGGATTCTTTTATATCAACCATGGCTTTTCTTTAATCTTTGACACTTATTGTGAGATTAATATACTCAGGATAATTTATGCTTTCTTGAGAATGAAGCATAAAATCAATGAGAAAATCTTAGCTAAAAAGGTTATACCAAGTACCAGAATGAGCTCATCAAAGTGGCCAACAACCTTTTACCCTTTCCAGAGTCACACATGAGAGCTGCTACTTCATGACAATCAAGAAGAACTCTTTTGCAGGCACCCTGGTCTAATATATGTCTACTAGTATGGTGACTCTGTAGACCTGCATAAAATAGCCCGTGCCTCAATCCCAAGATAGTGATGATATGCCCGGATGCCCAATTTATGTTAGACATGGCCCATTTACAATGACAGGAAGATTTTTAAACCATGGACATTAGAAACTGGAAAGAATTATGTGGAAAGAAAACACTTGAGGTGTTATTCAATGGAATTTTAGTGTAATGATTACTTAAATATACATGTACACTGAATTACCATAAGTGGGATACTGTTGAAAACTCTTGATTGATCACTAATTCTTCTGCAGCAAAGAACTGACAAAATTGACAAGGTCTTTCTTCATAGGCAGGTCTCTAAAAACAAAATTTCTGCCCTAGTGCTATTTCAATATTTTTTGTTTCCTATCATTTTAATCTCTTGGGATTCATGCAGATCCTTGTACACCTGTTGTCTTGGGCTTCCATATTTCCTGTGTATTTTTCTCATGCTCAGATTTGCTTTCATCACACAATTGTGTCTACTATTCCTGAAAACGCAGTCTTCAGGGAGCATTAATTGCAAACATTTTGGGACTGCATTACGCTTTACTGACCTCAGGTGTTAAATGTCCTCTGTTTACTCTTTGCACCTGTTTATTGGGTCCAAGGATGTCGTCATTCACATGTATCTCTTTGTCCCATGTGTTTTATTTATTTTCTTATGTCGGTCAATTAATTCAGCTATTGTTATTACAGTATTCAATGTCACACACTGAATGCCCAAATCTCACCCTTGGTAGTAACTTTATTCTCTCTGTTTCAAGTAATTCCTGAGAAAGTAATTTTATTCCAGCAATTGTTATCATAAACCACCAGCTACATTTCAGTAATAAACACCCATTGTATTCTTTCTATTCTGCTTATAATTGAGGGTGTTGTCTTTATAACCAAGGAATATCTATTTTTATTGCCCTTATCATTTTTGATAAGTAGGCACAAATTTCAACAAGGTGGCCTGGGAAACAGTACTATCCTTCACCCTGTGTGTATTAGTCAGCTTTCTTACTGCTGGGAGTAAAAGAACAGACAAGAACAATTTTAGAAGGAAAAGTTTATTTTGGGGCTCACATTTTCAGAAGTCTTAGTCCATAGAAGGCTGGCTTTATTCCTCGGGGCTTGAGAGGAAGCATAACATTATGGCAGACAGATAGACTCCATACCAGACATAAAATATATACCCAAAGGCATACCCCCAATGACCCACCTACTTCAGCCATGCCCTATCAGCCTACCGTTGCCAGTTAATCCCTATGAGGGGATTAATTTACCAATTGGGTGAAGGCTTTTCTAACCCATTCATTCATTTCAGCCTTCCTGAATTGTCATATGTGAACTTGTGGGGGATACTTCACATTCAAACCATAACACTGTCAAACCTTCTTTTTTCCCTCTTCAAATTTTCTTTGCCATATTTGGTAGAGGAAGAATAATCCTGAGCATTTGCATAAGTGTGTTAAGTCTGGTCCTTTGGAGGGAGAGGGAAGGACAGAGAAACCAACAAAACTTATATTTAATTCATAGGGTCTGCACCTTCACTTATCATATATGTGCACACTGTGTGTTTCACATTAGACTTTTGACTTCTTGACCAAATATAGACGTATTAAAAATAATTGAAACATAAGAAAAAAGTCACTTTTACAGTGAACAACCTGAAATTTTCATGCCCTATGTAACCTTTACATCAGAAATTTGATTAAGTATCACCTAAAAAGTGGTGCATTCAATGTTGTAGATCTGTTTGAAGGGATTTTTTTAAAATTCTCACTCTACTTGCTCAGTGGGAAGAAAGATTTTTAAGAAAAAGATTAATATATAAATGAAATTTCTAGGTATATGCTACTGATGCAATAGAGGTTGAGAATTGGAATGTATCCATCTGGTAAATGGTATAAAAATATGTAGTATGTCTGAAAATAATAAGCTTGACATCAAAAATTGCAAACTTCTGGTTAAGTAAGAAAATTTTTATTTCTTTCACATTAGGTTAAAATATATACATAATGGCATATATATCTAAAAATCCTTGTCTGAAATAGTATAAAATATAGATAACTATGCAACTGAACTCTATATTGCATAGAAGGTGAGAATTTTTATTTATGCTAATTAATTATCTTGGCAAAAGGGAAAGACAACTAAAGGACAGAGAAAAAATCATCTAGGATTCTATTGTTTAAACTGATTTGTACGCAATGAAGGTACTACATGTGCGTAAAACAAATAAATACGAATCAGGACTTAGTTACTAAACTCAGTAAATGAGAATTTTAAGATAACTTAGATATATCTGGTTGAGAACCATTTCTCAGTCTTGTTTTAGCTTGGCATTTGCCTTTGAAATTATGAAAGGAGACAAAATTCCACAAAACACGAAAGAAGTAAAAAGAAAAGGCCACTGTACTTAGCTAGTCTCCCACATCTCCAGCTCTCAGTGCTGTTCTATGCTGTCTTTCAATACTCCCCACCATAATCTTCCTTTTTCCCTCCTGACCTCTTAAACATTATCTGGGCTGGAGGTGTACCTCAGTGGCAGAGCGCTTGTCTAACATGCACAAATCCATGGGTTTGGTTCCCCATACCCAGCACACACACACAGAAAAGACTCCAAAAGACTGAGAACATCTAGCAATTAAAGCTAGCCAGTAAGAGCTCTCCATTGCTCCATGAATTTTGAAATAAAACTAGTAAATAGTGATTTAAAAATAGCATTTGCAACACCCCTTTCACCAATTTATCTTCAACTCTCCCATAGGTTTTCTTTATAATATTATTAATGGTTTTTTAAGAATTTGCATTATATCCCATCTACAAATCAGTGCTTGTATGACCATGTCACTCCTGAATGACTTCAATAGCTTATTTTTCCTCTTTTCAGTTCCTCCTTCTTTGAATACAATCTATACATCAGACTGATTAATCTAAAATGCCAATGTTAGACTAGTCTTGTGACCTTATGGCATCCTCATTGATATTTCTTGAAAAACAAGTGCTCTATAATGACATACCAGTTTCTCCCCCTTCTAAATTCAACTCATATTGATTACCCTTTATTGAACTTTTCTCAGTGTCAATCTTCAGTTCTACAAAGTTGATTTTTCAGAATTTTTATAATATGTCAGGCTTAGTTTTAGTTTCAAATTGTTGTTTATACTGTTTATCTCCTCCTGAAATGCTGTTCTCGCTAATCTTCTTAAACCTAATTTTTCTTTATGGTCAGTTAAACTTTCCATTCTCTTTCATAATGTGTACATGTATTTAAACATCTAATATTATCATATATGCATGTATGCACTCATTTATATGTACCTACACACATTTTATGTGTCAATCTAAAAGTAATAATAATCAAATTTCCATGCTCTGAAATGTTTTTTCCAGCTACCCTAGCAGATTGCCATATTCCCTATCCTATGATCATTTAATTGGATATTGCTGAATTGTGTTATATAAGGATTTACTTATATACTTTCTCCCTTTCTACCAGACTAGACTACTACTATCAGTACTGTGGACTAATAACATGCTAGTTTGGTTTTCTAAATATAGCACAGATTTTGCAAAATAAGTTTTAATACTTTGTGAATTAATGAAATAAAATGGAAAATAATAAAATAACACAAATTTTTTGAATGTCCTAAAAATGCAGCAACATTTGGTTTTCAATTAAAGTTAATTAATGGTATCATAGATTTTGTGTAGAATATTTCATTTTGTAATGAGGCACTAAAAGAATTGTTGGAAATGCTAAAAGTGGAATTCATTTGCATTGAAGTTCACAGGGCTTGGAGTCATACCAAGCTGAGTTTCAATCCTAGCTTTCTCATTTCCTGACTTACTACTTCTAAGAATTAATATTGCTGAAGAAAAGTTTCAGAATAATACATGTAAACAAACACATACATATCATTGGATTGTTTTGAGGTATCAGTTAAGTCATGCATCCAAAACATATTGCACAATGTTAAGCACAAATGAGATATTTAATAAGCTGTTACTTATAGTTGGTTGCAATTATGATGATGTTATTATTCATATGGTAGTTCAAAGAACATATCTGTGGTAAAAGCTAAGCTCCTGGGACAAACCTACTTCTATGTTTCATGATTCAAGCAGGTAGTTACTTTTGTTCTCAAATGTCCAAGTCCAGAAATAAGTAATCAGTCCAGGAAGAGTAAAAACCTGCTCCATGAGGTTACTCAGGAACCCAGGTACATTCTAAGTTATTACTCTGTCTTTCCCAAAAGTGTTGAACTTTTTCATTAGTCAAATCTGCCTCCACATCACCTGTACATCCTAGTCTGAAAGAAATAAATAAGGTGAAGAGCAGATATGTCCATTTTTAATCATTTAAAACAGTAATTGGACACATTACATCTATTCATAATCCATTGCCTAATCACTTAGACACACAGCCTCATTTATCTGCAAGGCATTCTGGGAAATGTAATCTATGGTTTGTATATTATATAACCAGCCCAGGATTAGAGAAAGAAAAGAAAAATCATAGCAGTTGACCTTAAGTAAATATTGCAAACACTCCTAGTTTGATTCTTTTTACAGATTAGCGTTCCCACTCTCTTCCTGGGAAATGATACTGCATACAGTAGTGTTTCTCTGGAAGCAACTATTTGATTGATTTTGAAATTTACTTTCATTAAATATCTTTATATATTTATTTTTCTTTCACTTTGTTTTCCAATGACAACTTGTAAACTTTAGCTTGCAGATTTTCAAAGCTAATATTGGCAGTTGGGTTGAGAACGGCTGTAAATTCAGCAATAAAACTTGGGATAGGCTTAGCTTATCAGGAAATTACACCTTTGGAACCATGTCCAGAAGAAGAAAAATTCATACAATATAAGTCAATGTATACCTGCATTTATGTTAAAAGTAAAGTAGAATTTGTCTTTCTAATTTAAAAATAAAGAATGCAACATTTTACTTTATGACACATAATATTGAAAAAATTGGTTTAGTATGCACAGTTTTACTAAATATTTTTGAATTGGTCTCCTTTCACTAAGTGTAAAGGTTGTGTTTAAATGAATCAGAACTTTTCTTAGGTTTCCATTATAAAATATAAGCAATAACACAAAGCAGAAAATAGTTTAAAGCAAAAGTGAACATCTGATAAATTTGAAGTTCTTTTTTTTTTTTTTTTTAAAGAAAGAGGGACAGTGAGAGAGACAGAGAAAGAGAGAAACAACTTTATTTAGTTTTTCACATGGCCTTAGTTGCTCCAACATTCAGTTGTGTACGTGGTGCTGGGGTTTGAACCCGGGTCCTCGTGCTTGCCAGGCAAGCGCCGAAACCGCTGAGCCACCGCTCCAGCCCTTGAAGTTCTTTTTACACATTTTTATTAGTCAATATAGCATCTGTTATGGTTTGCATGTAAGGTGTCCCCCAAAATCTCATGTGTGACAATGCAGTAAGGCTGAGGAGAAATGACTGGGTTATGAGAGCCTTAATCAAATCAGCCTATTAATCTCCTGATAAAGATTAACTAAAACTGTAGATGGGTAGGGTGTGACTGGAGAAGGTGGGTCATTGGAGGACGTGCCTTTATGATGAATATTTTGTATTGGGTGTTGAGCTTTTCTCTCTCCATTTCATGGAGCCATGTGTTGAACCACTTCCTTCTGCCACATTCTTCCAACATAATGTTCAGCCTTACCTCAAGTCCTGAGGAATGGAGCCAGCTGTCTATGGACTAAGACCTCTATAACCATGAGCCCCCAAATAAACTTTTTCTCCTAAAATTTTTCTTATCAGGTCCTTTAGTTATAGTAGTGAAGAAACTGACTAAACAGAAATTGGTATCAGAAGTGGGGTCATTGCTCTGACTAACCTGACCATGTGGTTTAGAAGCTTTTGGAGCTTTTTTAGAAAATGTGGGAGGAATTTTGAGATGATTGGCAGTGCAAGCTGGAAATGCTTTAGATTGTTGTAAGTGGAGTTTAATTGATGATTCTGCTGGGAGCTCAGAAGACCAGAAGGCTGATAGGAGTGCACATAGCAATGACATTACTCATGAGTGTTCAGAGGAAAAGGAGGACTCTTGGAAATTGAACTAGAGGCCACAGGTGTTACATTCTGGCTGAGAAGTTGTTTGCATTTTGCCCATGTCCTGAGACTTTCTGTGAACCTGTTTTAAAAGCAATGGACTGGGGCTGGAGCAGTGGCTCAGTGGTTTCGGCGCTAGCCTGGCAAGCACGAGGACCCAGGTTCAAACCCCAGCACCACGTACACAACTAAGTGTTAGAGCAACTAAGGCCATGTGAAAAACTAAATAAAGTTGTTTCTCTCTTTCTCTGTCTCTCTCACTGTCCCTCTCTCTTAAAAAAAAAAAGAGCAATGGACTTCTTAATCTGGCAGAAGAAACTTCTAGGCAGCATAGCATTCAGGTGGTGGCATGGGTATTGCTGGCAGCTTTTGGCCAAGTTTATTGTTATAATCAGGAGCAGAAATCACAGCAGAAAGACTTCAAAAGCTTGGACTTGAAAGGTGGGTGTAATACTTGGGCTAAGGAAGTTGTAGTTGGTAAAGGAATTATGGCCACCGAAGAAATTCTAAAGACATTTCCTAGAGACAATAAGAAGGAGAGCTTGAGGGCACTTCAGGAATTGATAAGAACACACTCATCTCAGGCTCAAGGGAGTAAAAATTCTTTTCAGAAGAGACAAGTGGGTCACCCTTCTTGCTCAAGGGAGGCTAGGACGGTTTTTCAACTTGCTGAGCCACCCAGGCACTCACTCATAGGCCGCTATAGCCACCACTGTTGTTACTGGAGGCTTGGCTATTACTCAAGATGGTGGCAGACCTTGGTGGCAACCACATGGTACTTGTTCCGCAGGATTGCAGGATGCTGAAGTGAGGGGATCATGGAGGTTTCCACCAAGATTTATAAGGAAGGCCTGGGAGGCCAGACAAAGTGCCCCAGGATCAGAGCCTGAGAGGGCAATGCGTGGAGATGTGAAAAGGAAGCTGAAGCCATAATGAAGAGCCCACAATTAAGAAATACCAGCTCTGTGGAATGTCTGCTGAGGAAAGCTATAGGACTCAAGCACAGACAAGCCAATAGAGAGACCATGTGGGTTACAACAAGCCAGGCCACGGGGACAGAGCTATGCAAGCCCTTTGAACAGAATATCACCATTCCACGTGCTTGCTGGACATGTAACTACAGGATTGATTGCCCAGCTGGAGTTTGGTCTGGCTTTGATCCTATCCCTTCTTTCTATGTCCCTATATTTCTGAATGGAAATTTTTGATCTGTACCTTTATATATTGGATACGTGTCAATTAACTGCTTTTGATTTTTATAGGAGTTCACAATGCAAGTTTGCCTTGAATCTCAGTGGAGACTTTGGACTTGAACGTTGGGCCATGTTGGAACTGTTAAGATTATAAGGACTCTTACAATGGGCTAAATATATTTTGAATTGTGAGATTATCACGGGATTTTGGGGGCCAGAGGCAGAAGGTTATGGTTTCAATGTGAGGTGTACTCCAACATCTCATCTGTGACAATGCAGTAAGGCTGAGGAGAAATGATTGGGTTTGAAAACTTTGATCTAATCAGTGACTTAATCCCCTGATAGACTTACTGGCAACTGTAGGCTGGTACAGTGTAACTAGAAGAGGAGGGTCATAGGGGGCGTTCCCTTGTCATGTATATTTTGGATCTGATATGAAGTCTCTCTCTGCTTTCTGGAGCCATGCATTGAACTACTTCCCTCAGCCACAGTCTTCTGCCATGATGTTTAGCCTCATCTTGAGCCCTGAGGAAGGAAACAACCTGCCTATGGACTAAGACCTTTGAAACTGTGAGCCCAACATAAAGTTTCCTCCTAAAATTGTACTTGTTAAGTTTTACAGCAGTGAAAAAGCCGACTAAAACAGCACCTTTTACTCAGAAATTCCACTTTTAACGACTGTCATCTAATACTAAAATGATCACTTACTAAGTAATTGCTTTGTTTCAGGTGTTATATGTATTCTGCTGATGGAATATAGCAAATATATTAGGAGTGCAGATCACCAAAACTGGCTCATTGGGTTGCAATTCTCTGTATGCCACAATCTAGAAGTTATGAAACTGATCATCATATTGTTTTTCATTCAATAAAGTAATAATAATACCACATAATTAAATAATTTGACTTATAAATTAATAAAATTTATAAATCCTATAATATAGAAATTTTATAGGATTTCTAAGAATTAATATGTAGGAAGTCTACAATCCAGCAGATATTAGTAAATTTAATTCATTAAGCTAATATCTACATAGATATATATAGAATATAGATATATATAGTATATATCTATATAGATATATATAGAATATAGATATATGTTCAGTACTAAAAATACATGAATCATATTATAGGCACTAGACTTATAGAAATTAATGAAATAGAATAAGACCCCTAGTTTTTGTAGAAGTTACATTTTAATACTATCTCTTTCAACTCCAATACATATTTATTATTTTTCTCAATTTACATATGTAGAAACTGAACTCAAACTTGCAATGTGATTTATCCAAATATCTAACGGAATAAACAATAATTAGCAGAGCCAAATACGGCACATGGGTTGGTTTAGCTCAGAGAATGCCGGTTACTGTTATGCTATATGTACAGCAAACATTTCCTAAGCTTCTGCTGTGCACCAGGCACAAAGCCAGAAGTGCAGGGTTCACACAGTGAGAGGCAAGGTATTTCATATGGGTTTGATGCAATGTTTCAGAGACCTTGACCGCAACTACACCCTGATACACCCACACCATGTTGTCACCGAACTCCAAGCTTCTCTGCTCTTAAATGAGCTTCTGGTTATGATAATCATATTGTGGCAAGAATGAAATTAATTAAGAAATAAATAATTTTTATTTGAAATAATTTGAATGAAAAGGGAATCATTTACACAGTAAGTTGTAAAAGGACAAAACACCTCATTTACTGAAACTCAAGGACAGAATCAATATCCTTGGAGGAACAGATGAATTATTTTACTGTGGTTTTGTGTCTAAATATAACTCTCTCATTTTAATGGATTGCTTCCACACAAGGGAAAAGAACGTGCCAGTGATTACATAAGGGAATGAATTTTCTCTCTAGTTTTACTTTTCATCACAACTTAAATAATGCATGTATACATTGCTTTCCTACTTTGTATGATGATTTTAGAACCTATAGCATATGAAGGAAATTTTTGTGAAAATCTTTAATTTTAAGGAAAAATAGGGAGTAAATGGCAGCTATTTATCCAGGTTAGTTAGAAAATATATCATTCATCTAATTGAATGTTATTAAACATTTAACAGAAGTCATAAATTGAATGTACAAACTTATCTTTAAAATATAAAATAAATATGATAAAATGCTTAATATACAATAATGAAGATAGTAGAACCATTCTTTGAAGATTTAAAAGAAAATCCAATATTAATAATTATTTAATAATTTCATAAGTCATCACTTGAACATAGTTTTACTTTAAAGAATTTTAAGCATAGAGAAAAATTGAGCAGAAAGAAAGTTCTTACACATTCCTTCAACCTCTGTTCCTAAATTCCCCCATTAGTAAAGCTCTTATATCAGATTTGTATATTTGTTATAATTGATAATCCAACACTGATACACTTGTTTTTTACTAAAGTCTATATTTTAAGGTAGGAGACAATCTTCTATTGATCAGGGCAATAGTGACATACATCCACTATTACAGCATCATACAGAGTAGCTTTACTGCCCTAAATCTGTGCTCCCATCTGTGCAACGTTCCCTCCTCCCCTTTGAGTCCTAGACAACCACAGATATTTTATTTTGTCCATGATTTTGTCTTTTCCAGACTGTAATTTTGTTGAAGCCATGCAGTATGTAATGTTCAAAATTGTATTCTTTCAGTTTCCAACGTTAATTTAAGTCTCTTCATGGCCAAATATCTCATTTCTTTTCACCACACAGTAATTTCTGTTGTATGGATGTACCACGTTTGATTATCTCTCTACCTGTCCAAGAACAACTTGGTTGCTTCCAAGTTTTGGAAACCATGAATAAACCTTCTATGAAATCCCCTAATGCTCTAAAGCATTATTCTATGTTTTTTCATGCTACAGTCCTGTAGAAATATGCACAGGAATTTTAAAAGATCTCTGTGAATAAACAGACCCCAGAAGCTAGTTAAAATGAACAAATACTTGGTACAAATCTATTTTAAAATATGTTACTTATTTTTCAATAAAGTGTAGAAAAGTGTTTGTAAAAAGTATTCTGTAACTTTATATTCTGAAAAAAATGGATGTTCAATATATGATTATATGATCTTATTTAAAAACTAAAAATCAAAAAAATTAAAATAATAAATACAATTCACTTTATTTAAGAAAATACTGAAAACAGTTTGGTTTCTAAATTAGTTTATCATATATAGATATAAAGCTTTATTTATCTGTAGGACACTTAAAATTTTTGTTATAGTATATTATGTTACATATGTTTTCTTTTGTGAAATATAATGATTTTCAGAATAAACAAAATAAAGCAAATGATTGGATCATCAATTATTTTATCAATGCCCACATTTAACACATATAGGACACATACTATGTGCAAGTATTGTTTTACGTATTTTTATACACATTAATGAGTGTGCTTCTTACAATCACTGTCAATTCTATTAACTCCAGTTCACAAATAAAGTATTGTGGACATGTTGAAGAGTCAGGATGACGCTTTCACCCTCAAAATTTGATTTAGACATTGATGTATGCATACAGAGCTATAAATTTACCTCTTAAGAAAGCCTTCATACTGTCCCAGAGGTTTTGGTGAGAATAAAGCTACTCTGCATGCACAGAGGATATGAAAGTGTATGTTTGGGAAAGGAGATTGGTTTGGGGTTTGGTGGTAAGGGGATTGTGGTGTGCACATCCTTATGCATGATTTGAACTTCCCACCAGATGCAAAGAGTGGAGCATCTATGCTTTCTTATCACATCCCTTACATATGGGACATGAGGGGGGAAAGGAGGAAGGTATTGAAAACCGGAAATAGTCAAACAACTGAAATGGAGTGATATTCTTTGTTATAAAAAGAAACTTAGATTCAATATTGTTAATTTATATCACCAGAGAGTTTGTAAATTGAAAATCAAAATTCAGCCCATTGATTTCCATATCCATGATTTTAAACCCGATAATTTTTTTTCTGATTATAAAGCCAACACCTGATAACTACATAAAAAATAGAACATATAATAATCTGGGAAGAGAAAATAAAAATTACTCTTAAATATACAACTTAAGAAAGACTGTAGGTTATATTTAGCTTATTTCTACATTGTCCTTTAACAGTTACTCTGCTTTGAAGCTCTATGAACTGTTCTGATACTTCCTAAATGGAATATTACAAACTGAACATTTTTTCACTAATTAAACATCATCCTTAAAAGTGGTAAAAACCATTAAACTAAAAAGTTTCTGTGCAGCCAAGGAAACAGTCAAAACACTCAAGAGGCAACCTACAGAATAGGAGAGAATCATGGCCTGTGATCCCTCTGACAAGGGACTAATATCCAAAATTTACAAAGAACTAAAAAAATTCAATAACAAAAACACAAAAAATCCGATAAATAAATGAGCCAGAGAGCTAAATAGACACTTCTCAGCAGAGGACATTGAGAAAGCCAATAAATACATGAGAAAGTATTCTAAATCACTGGCAGTCAGAGAAATGCAAACCAAAACTACTTTAAGATTTCACCTCATTCTAGTCAGACTGGGAAAAATGAAGAATACAAACAATAACAAATGCTAGAGGGGTTGTGTGGAGATAGCACAGTGTTGGTGGAATTGCAAACTGGTACAGCCACTCTGAAAAGCAGGGTGGTGACTCCATAAAACATTAGGGTTGGATCAACCATAGGACCCAGTTATAGCTCATCTCATTATTTTCCCAGATGAGTTAGAATCAGCACATTACAGTTACACAGCAAAATCTATGTTCATTGCAACTCAGTTTACAATAGCTAAATTATAGTACCAACCCAGATGCCCCTCAATGGGTGAATGGATCCAAAAGCTCTGGTATATAAATATACAATGGAGTTCTACTCAGCTATTAGAAAAAAAATGATATTGCATCCATTGAAGGTAAATGGATGGCAATGGAAGAAATTATGCTGAGCAAAGTTCGCCAGACCCAAGGGCCAAATATTTTCCCTCATTTGTGATGGCTGAAGCTAAATCTAGGCTTTGGGGAAAGGTAGATAAACTCATGTATTAGAGCCATAGAACAAAATGCAATTTATTAATATTTTTGAGATACAATTGCAAGATACTGCATAACATATTTGAACAAGCTATACTTCATGCCTTTACAAAACTGTAGATGTTTAATCTTATTGTCAAATATATCAAAGAATAACAAGGGATGATAAGAAGGGAGGAGAAGGGGAAATATTGGAACTGAGATAAAACAAGGTACATTCCAAGCACTTATAAGTATGTCACTATATATACTATAATCATGTATATAAAAATGTTCTTCATCAATATAAGAATTATGACACTGTACTTAGGTTTTTTAGGAAAAATATAGGACCCAGGAGAGAGGCAAGGGATTGGGGGATGGGAGGAGGGAAATAGAGGGGTCGGGGGTGGGGGGAATATTGACCAAATTGTATTGCTGTATTGTGTGAATCTAGGAATATGTGACAATAAATCCCATCATTATGCACAACCTTAATGCACTAATAAAAATAAATTTAAATAATAATAAAAAGTTAACACCAGTGTAAAAATTAGGGTTCAAGAGGTGGGAAGAGGTGAAGAAGGGGAAGTGGTAGGGAGGTATGTTGGGCAAATTATATTGTTATATTGTGTGCATGTATGGATATGCAACAACAAATCCCATCATTATGTATAATTATAATGTACCGATAAAAATGTGGGAAAAAAAGTGGTAGAAAAAGTATAAGATGTCCCTTATGATCTTGGTCCTTGGAGTTATACCTGGTATTATCCTGTCCCCTGGTTTAGGAGCATAACCTTGGATTTGATTCTAGTCATTCAAATATGACAAAGGGATGGGATACCAGTACCACAACTTCATTAAACAGCAAGTGGAGGTATTTTTAAAATATAATTAAAGACCATTGAGTTCATTAGAAGAAACATTCTTCTGGATAGGAATGAAATAAGCAGGAGAGTCCTTTTAAAAAAGGTTTGGCCATCTCTTAAAAGAAACACTCTTCTGAAGGTCTTGAAGAAATGAGCTGCTATGTTGAAAGAGGGCATTGTAGAGAACTAACTGTTAGTGGCCTCTGGGAGCAGAAAGCCACCCCTGGTGGAAAGTCAGCAATACAACAGAGATCTCATTCTTACAATCACAAAATGATGGAGTTCTGTGACAATGACAAGAACTTGGTGAGGACCTTGATAATAGAATTCAGCCCAGTCAACACCCTGAGAAGTATACCCAGTCAAGCCACTTTTGGACTCCTGATCCACAGAAATGCTGAGATAATTAATCAAGGCTGTTTCAAGCTATTGTCTGTGGCACTATTTTATGCAGTAACAGAAAACAAATGAACCTAACATATGTGTTTTCAAATCAAGGCATAGCTATCTATCTGATAGACCAAACTTAAAATTTTTAAGTATTTTCTACATAAACATAAGTCTAAAAGCATGTTATAAATTTAAAGAAATAGTAGTACATGTTTTTTTTGGCTTCTTCAAAATCAAGGCATCTTATTTTAGCAATAGTGACTTAATAGTCCAGTGCTTGCAATTATATTCTTGATGGGTTTGTCTGCCCAGTTACCCAGGTCTTCCCTGTCTTGAAGAGAGTCATACAATAAAATCAACAGGACACTTTTCTTGGAATTTGAATCCCAAGAAGAGCAGTGAAAATGAATGGATGTGATTCATACTTATGGTGACATCTGTTGAGACTCTGATTCCCTTCTAATGAGATCTCCATGTGCCGTGTTGCAGATCCTTTCTTTTTTCTTTTTTTTTTATTAGATGGATATAGAGATACAATTGAGGGGGAAACATTATCAAACATTCAAGAACCAATGTATATATACTTAGTTATCCAGGGCTAATG
>PVKS010042025.1:0-15678 GCA_004027875.1 Aplodontia rufa
AGTTGGTTTGAATTGGTGGAATAGAATATTTCAAATATTGGAGACATACAGAGAAAAAAATCAGGTACCTGAATAAATATTTATTTGAGCCATTAAACTGAACAAACAAAATAAAAAAATGATAGTGAAGATATGAAAGCTGAACAATTCCCAAAGCTCAGAGAGACCTGGGAGATATTTGAGTTTCTATTAGCCAGGCTAGAAAGACCTCATTGAAGATTTATGATAGAAATTTCAGTAAAACTCTTTACCCAAAACTTCATTTCTTAAGATTAGGACCAATTAAGCCCTAGAAAACAATTCACTATATTTTACTCCCAACGAATTTTATTTGTTTTTCTTCCACTGAGTTGTATATGTGGTGCTGGATATTGAAACTGGGTCTTCCCACATCCCAGGCAAGCATTCTACCACTGAGCCACCTCTCCATCTCAATTCCTTTTAGTTTTTAAAACATGCTTATAATTTTTGAAAGCAGCAAATAACATTGTAATGTGGGTTTAGAATGTATGTAGAACAGTTATGGTAAAATTTAGTTGTATAGCAGCAGTCTTTCTACAGTTTATGTGGTGTGGTTCAATACTAACCTTAAAATAGAACAAGAAAACTTTTACATAATAATTTAATTTTATCAGTAAAACTTTTAGCAGAAAAGCAAGTATATGTCTGAAAATAAAATTCAAAGTTAGGCATAATGTGGATGCAGAAGGAAACAATAAAAATCAGATAAAAAAGGAGTAAAAGTATATAGGTGTTACTCAGATCTTACCAATAATTATATTGCATTTGTTGAGGTAAACATTGCAACTGGAATACAGAGATTTGAAGAACAATTGCTAAAAAAAAATCCCCAATTATATGCTATCCTTAAGAGATTCACTTTAATGTAAAGACCAGGATGATTAAAGGAAATGGATAAAAAAGATGGAAAGAGAAGCCACAAAAGTTTGAAATTGCTGTACTAATATTAAATACACACCAAGACAAAATGTATTAGTATACTAGAAAAAAATAAAAAATTTATAATGGTAAGAATCATTTCAAAGGAATGATGTATAAAAAAATAAAAAAATAAAAGAAAAAAAAGGAATGATATAACATAAAAGTAAATTTCTATATATTCAATAATGGAAATTAAATATAAATAAAACCATATTGCAGATAATTCAAAAGACAAAAGGAAAAATCTCTAATCATCATTACAGATTTTAACATCTTTCAGCTCTTCATAAAATGGGGAAAATCAGTAAACACATAAATGAATAAAAGAACACTATTAAGGAAAGTTAAGTGATATTTATTGAATAATACTCTAAAGAAATGCAGAATATGAATTATTTTGAATATTCATGGAATATTTTCCAAGAGAGATGGTATACTCTGTCCTCAATCTTATATTAATAGATCTAAAATAAATGAAATTAGACAATGAATTTTTCCAGAACTATAATAAATTAAATTAAAATCAATGACAAAAAATGTGAAGAAATATGGAAATTCACAAAATTCTCACTAGTTATTTGACAAAACAGAAATAATGGAAACCAGAAAATATTTAATTGCATAAAAAGTTTAAAAGATGAACCAAAGGCCATGTACAGGAATAATTAGGAGTTTACAAATTTCATTTGAAAAAAGGAAAACAAGTCTAAAAATCAGTGATTTTTTAAATTATTTAAAAAATTTTCTCTTTCCACACCTTTTTTATGTTTTTTTTTTCATTTTTTATTCATTTAAGATAGTCTTACATTTAGGAGGGAATCATTGTCATACAATCAAGAACAAATGCATAATGATAGAGCAAGCCATGATGTGCCATGGTTTCCCCGCTTGGGTTTCCCTTGATTTCATGTTTCCCCTTACTTAACCCCTGGGTTAGTTGGACTTCTCATGGAGGTTGAAGGTTCCCCACTGGGTTGAAACCCCCATACTCCCTCCCTACAGATTCCTTGATATCCTTCCTATTCCCTCCTCCCGCTACTGCCACCCTCTCCTCATCCTCCAGCATCATAGGCAAGGTTCCACCTGTTCACGTAAAAATTCATTTGTGTTGAGGTTATTATTAGCTTGGCCATCTATCATTCTGTTTCTGATTGTATTTTTGCTTCCACAAATGACAAAAAACATTTGGCCTTTGAGTCTCTGAGTTTCAGATATTTCATTTAGCATAATTTTTTCCATCTCCATCCATTTGGCTGCAAATGTCATGATATCATTTTCGAATAGCACAGTAGAATTCCATTGTATATATGTACCACAGTTTTTGAATCCACTTGTCAAGTGAGGGACATCTGGGTTGGTTCCATAGTTTAGCCATAATAAATTAAGCAGCTATAAACATTGATAAAGCTGTCTATCTATAATATACCAATTCTAGCTCGTTTGAGAAAACACCCAGGAGTGGGATAGCTGGGTCATAAAGTGGTTCCAGCCCTAATTTTTTGAGGAGTTTCAACACTGTTTTCCAGAGTGGCTGTACCAGTTTGCAGTCCCTCCAGCAATGTGACTGTTCCTCTTTTCTCACAGCCCCTCCAGCATCTGTCATTGTATTCTTCATTTTTGCCACTCTGACAGGAATGAGGTGGGATCTCAGTGAAGTTTGATTTGCATTTCTCTGATTGCTAATGATGTGGAGCATTATCTCATATGCTTATGGGCTTTTTGGACTTCCTTCTTTGAGAAATTTTTACTTAGTTCCGTAACCTATTTATTGATTGGATTATTTGTGGCTTTGGTGTTCATTTTTTTTGGTTCTTTGTACATTCTGGATATTAGTCCTCAGTCCAAGATGTAGCAGGCAAAGATTTTCTCCCATTCTGTAGGTTCTGTCTTGACACTCTTGACTAAATCTTTAGCTGTACAGAAGCTTTTTAGTTTAATTGCTTCTCATTCATTTATTCTTGACTTTGATGCTTGCGCTATGGGAGTCTTGTTATGGAAGGTGGAATTAACACCTATGTTGTGCAGTGTTGATCCTACTTTTTCTTCAAGCAATTGTAAAGTTGCTGGCTTAATTTCCAGATCCTTGAACCATTTAAATTTGATTTTTGTGCAGGGAGAGAGGTAAGGATCCAATTTCAGTTGTCTACATATGGCTGTCCAGTTTGTCCAACACCATTGTTTTACAGGCTTTCCTTCTTCCACTCTATGCTTTTGGCCCCTTTATTAAATACCAGCTGGTTAAAAATTTGGGGGTTCATCTCAGAATCTTCTATTCTGTTCCATTGGTATTCAATTCTGTTTTGATACCAATACCATGCTGTTTTTGTTACTATAGTCCTATAGTATAATTTCAGGTCAGGAATTGTGATACCTCCTGCCTCCTCTTTCTTGCTGAGCAGTGTTTTGCCTATTCTGAGTCTTCTACTAATCCATGCAAATTTGAGAATTTCTTTTCTATGTCCGTTGAAGAATGTTAGTGGTATCTTGATGAGGTTTGCATTGAATCTGTATAGGGCTTTCGGTAAAAAGGCCATTTTGGTTATATTGATTCTGCCTAAGCAATAATCAATTTATTTTCTCTTTCCACATTTTTTTCTTGGTGCCTTATAGTTGTGCATAAGGATGGGATTTGTTATTATATTTTTTTACACACACACAGCATAGTAAGATAATTAGGCCAATATTACTTCCCAGCAATTCCTCCCTCTCTTCCTACCATTTACTTCTAGTCCCCTTTATCTAGTACCTCTGTTTGTAAAATCAGTGATGTTAGCTAGCTTTAAGAAGTTAAGAAGAGAAGGGTAGGTGGCAGAGAGCTTGCTGAGCATGTGCAAGAACTGGATTCCATCCTTAGAATTGGCAATGAACAAGTTTGACAAAAAGGGAAAGAACTACACCTGACAGATTCACTGGTGACTTCCACCAAGCATCTAAAAACTAAAATAAAATCAATCCTTCTCAAACTTTTCTAAAAGTTTAAGAGGAAGAAAAACCCGTAATTAATTCTGTGAGGTCATCATCATACCCTGATATAACACCATCCTACCATATAGTCTACTATACCAGTGTAAGAGTTGTTGTTGTTGTTGTTGTTGTTTCTTCATTTTGCATGTAGCTTTCATTGCTCCAACACTTCATTGTGTACTTGGTGCTGGGTTTCGAAACCAGACCCTTTCGTATTCCAGGCATACACAGGTGGCTCACTGCTGAGTCACTGCTAGAGCTCCAGCACATACATTTTTAATGAACTATTCTAGCCCCAGTGTAAGAGTTCTTAAAAAAGAATTAAGAACAGAATTATATAATTCAACAACTCTGGGAATATGCTCATTCTTAAGGAAAGAAGGTATGAATGAGGACCAGAAGGAACAACAATCAAAAAAGGTGTAGTTGAGAATTATCAGAGATTTTTAATAACTACTTACTATATATTTATGTTTTCATAAAAGGTGGAAAATCTGTATAAATAATAGTAACTATTAAAAATGACCCAAATTTGGAAGGAAAATAGAATTTAGAGAGAAAAATAATTAAAAGGGAAAACTCCGTGACAAACTTAACTGACGATTAGACATATATGAAGGCAAAATTAGTTAAACAAAAATCAAATTTGAAAACAGTGCGTCCAGAATACATGGAAATAACCCAAGCAAAATGTGATATATATGTAAAATGGAATCCTTAGGAAAGAAATTCTGATTCATGCTACAAACATGGATGAAATTTGAAGACATTATGTTAAGTGAAACAAGGCTGCCACAAAAAGATAAATTCAACCGGTGTGTTGGATAGATTTTTCTCACTGTGACCAAATGCTTGACAGGACCAAATTAGAGGAAGAAATAGTGAATTTGTCTCACAATTTCCAAGCCTTTTGTCCATGGTTGGCTGACTCTATTACCCTGGTGCTAAAGTGAGGCAGAATATCATGGCACAAGAGTGTAGCAAGGGAATGCTGCTCGGATCATGGTAGCCGTGACAGAGGAAGGGGCCAGGGACAGATATAGTCCAAGGCCATGCCCCAGTGACCTACTTCCTCCAGTCATGCCTTACCTACCTATAATTAATAATAATCTCCATGCACAAAATCCACAACAGTTTGTAATTCCATTCAATCATATACTGGCGATTGCATTTATGCAATCCCAAAGTCCTTTCAAATCATTAATCCATCAAATAAATGTTTTAGCCATTATAATTCAATCTTTACATCCCTGACCAATGCTGCATTGCCTGATACATGAGTTTTTGGGAGACATTCATAGATCCAAACTAGATGACTCCATATACATAAGGAACTGAGAATAATCAAAATTACACAGACAGAAAGTAACAAGGTGATAGAAAGTGGAGGAGAGAAAAGATCATTAGTCTTTAATGCACAAAAAATTTCATTTTTAAAAGACTAAAAGAGAAAGATGGATGGTGATGATGGTTTTACAATGTTGCAAATATATTTAATACCACTTATTTATGCACTTAAAATAGGTGCTATTGTAAATTTTATTTGTATTTTACTACAGTAAAAAAAATGGGAGAACAAACTGTCAGAAACAGAAACTTTTAATGGTAAATTCTATATTTTATATTGGTAAATTAGTAAAAGGATAAAGGTATTAGTTCATAAACTTTTCCAAAAACTAAAAGAAATATTTTCTCCATATTTTATGAAATTATCATAATTCTAATGTCAAATATTTTCTATCATAACCTCATTTCCCCCTTTTCTCTTTTTTAATGTTTAATTCTAGAAAACAAAACTGTTATATCACACCCTAGATTCTAAATATCATAGAAGCAGTCATGCTAGAGCTGCCCACCCTAGGGCATGTGCCTGCAGTGTCAGGATATGGCAGAGGAATCACAGTGTGCTGATTAATCATAGGGACAAAATGTGCTACCTTGCCCATTGTTGGTATTATTATTCTAACAGTAACAAAAGAGCTTAAATTTAAACGTGCATCTTAATGTGTGCACATGTAATTAGTTCAATTAATCCTCATGGATTTAACAGAGCCCAAACTAACATATTTGTTTTTCTGACTTTTTCCTGTCCCTTATATTCTGATGCTCAAATATTCTCAAGAAGCAGGCTTTTGGAAAGCTTATTTGACTGATTCTTTTAAGAATTATGCTACAAATTGTGACATGTATGCCTAAGTTATTACAGGCAAATGTTATTAATATTTATACCCTTCTTTCAAAATCAAATTTAAATTATTTTGTACATTTATCTCCTCATAATGTATCATATTTTAATTTTCAGGTTTTGAAAAATCCTCCAGCAACATTTATTTTTATTGTAATTTTTTTCTTCTCCAGATTTTCTGCACATATTTTTCCTTTTACTCTTTATTCTTTTTTTTATATCTTTTCTCAAGGGTCACCCAAATCATGCCTGAAGTACACCTTTTATTCTTTGCTTTAGTAAGGTCTGTCAGTGACCAGCTCCCTGAGCTTGTTTGTATGAAAATGCATATGATTTGTTCTGATAATTGAATGTTAATTTCAATGAGCATAAAACTCTAGAATGGAAGAGTTTTCATCACGGTTGAAGTTATATCATTCAGCTGTATTCTTATTTCCACAATTGTAGAGAATTAAACCATCATTATGACTCTCATTTGTTTATGACAATCTATATTTTTTTCTCTTGACTATTCTAAAGATCTTTTGTCTTTTTAATCTATAGTTTCACTGTGATGGGTACAGGTGTGACTTTGTTTTTATTTTCCAAACTTGGAATTTATAGAACTTCTCAAATCTATAGATTTAGTCTTTGAAAATTTTGGAAAATTCTTAGTTACTTTCCTTTCATGTATTACAACTGTTTAACTATCTTGCTCTACTTCTTGAATATTCTCTTATAAGCTTTATTACATATTTTATATGTCTTGGCTTCTTGATGTTGTATTCTGGACACACTTTTTAAATTTGATTTTTGTTTAGCAAATTTTGCCTTCATATATGTCTAATCGTCAGTTAAGTTTGTCTTGGAGTTTTCCATTTTAATTATTTTTTTCCCTAAATTCTATTTTCCTTCCAAATTTGGGGCATTTTTGATAGTTATTATTTATACAGATTTTCCACCTTTTATGAAAACATAAATATATAGTAAGTAGTTATTTAAATTCTCTGATAATTCTCAACTACACCTTTTTTGATTGTTGTTCCTTCTGGTCCTCATTCATATCTTCTTTCCTTAAGAATGATCCGCTCATCACTTAAATAATTATGTTAAAAATTATGTAAAATATTTGAAAATAATTATTTATGTAATTATTTGAATCCTAGAATGAAGTTGCATTCCTTCAGAAAGCATTTTCATGTGTTGTAGAAAGGCATGTTGTGGCCCTTATCCTTAAACTACCCTCATGGATGGTACTTAGAACCACTGGGAGGCAGGCATTTGTTGTTTGGTATTAACGGTGCTCATTGTGGGGCTGAAGTAATGGCTCAGTGGTTAAAGCACTTGCCTAGCATGTGCAAGGCCCCGAGTTATTTGAACTCCAGCATCACTTACACAATTAAATATCAGAGAAACCAAGCCAGATAGGAAAATAAAGAAAAATTAATTTCTCTTTCTCTGTCTCTCTCTCTCTCTCTCTCTCTCTCACTGTCTCCTCTCTCTCTTTACAAAAAAAATCCAAAAACCAAAGCAAAACAAATGAAGAAAAAACACTGCACATCATGGTTATATGAACCTTTAGGAATCAAATTTGTTTTCGATCTTTCTAAAGTGGGATTTTTGAGATGAGGCCGGATTCTCTGTCCTGCTGGCAAATGGATTCTGGGCTGACTACAGATTTCACCAGCCAAAATAGCCCATTTCTAGTGTTCGCAGCTATTCACAGTTAAAATAGCCCACTTTGGTTTCTGCACTCCAAATAGTGTTAGCAACTCCCCAGCTAAGAGCTGGATTTTTCCCTCCACTACTTTTGAGTGGTGTGTTGCAGCTCTTGATGTGGAAACTCACCCCGGGAGTTAGGAGCCAATCTTCTGGGTTCTTGTCTCACGAACTTGAAGAATAAAATCCATGGACAACCATGGAAGGAGGAGTATAAAGAAGTAGGATTTATTTAGGGAAGGAAAGCAGAGTCTGTGCAAGGTGGAGTGGTACCTGGAAGCAGGACACGATCTAATGTAGGTTAGGCCAGGGATTATATTGTTTTGAGTATGATCCTTGATTAAGATTCATGTAAAGTAGGCATTGAGAGAATCACCAACATCATTGGTTAAATTCTATGCAGAACAGGCATTGAAACTAAGCACCAAAGTCATTGGTTAAAAAACATGCAAAACAGATAGCAATTCTTTCCAAGTTCCCATCTGTATCCACTAGCACTTCTTAGTATTCCCCACCTCTGGGACAAAGGAGTTGCTCCCACTGGTGAGCCTCATGATCCTTTGCATTTGAGGGCCCTGGGCATACCTGTCAATCATTCTGTACTGGCTAGCATCTAGGTGTGGCTGAATGGTCCTGACTACCTAGTCATTTTACTATATCTCCTAAAACTGTCTCATTCCCAACTGCAAGGCACATTCTTTTACAGTCCCCTGGGTGTATTTGCTGAGAAACACATCCTTCTGAGTCACCGTTAAGTTGAGGTGAGGCCTTTGGGCTGAAAGATCATTTGGAAGGAGCATGCCTACTTTGGGTAGGGGTTAAGCTTTCTCTTCTGTTCCCCAGGCATCTCATAATGATGAAGGGACTGCAAAGTTAGATGTACTGACTTCAGATCTCAGTTCTACTAATTTTTAACTTTGATTCCTTGATCAAGTTGTCTCAACTGTAAGATTGGGAAAATAATGTGTCTATCATACACAGTTATTGTACAAGTTGGTAGAGCAAAACTGAAGCTGATAGAAGATTCTGGACTTACAAATATTCAATTAATATTAGATGAATGCCGCATTTGACCCCCAATGATTTATTGTCTATCAAGAGAATTGCAAGGTATCTATAAATACTTCTAATAAATCAATGTGATGTTTTCCGTAAGCGATGTAACAGAGCTGATATGCAAGAAGGAAAGAATAGTCTACCAAAATACTATCAATGCTGATGGAAAATATCAATATAGAAAATAGTGATATTTTTGTGGATTTAACAATTATAGGGGCAAAGACTATTTAATCACCTGTCAATCGTCCTATCTCTTTCTAACAAGCCAAACAGATGAACAGGCACCGCACAAGTCCACGGGGAAGCAGACCCTCACTCACATATATGCTCTAATTGGTTTCCATGGATATCATCTTGTTGTGGCCTGGAATTTACTTATTTTGTGATTTCTTAAATTGATGAAATACATAGACAAACATACATATATGCATATATAAGGGGTTTGATGTCTTTCCCCAAATGTGGAAGAAATTTACATGATAAGCCTTCAGAACAAACAGCTACCCTTCAACATAGGGACAAAGGCAGATTTTGTTTTATTTTATTATGATGATTATTATTACTTTTGGTCACAGACTTGGAATCACCAAGGGATAGTTCTAATGCAGCTCTGGCCACAATGCCCTGGATGCCCTCCTCTGGCATCTGCCTTTAATCACAGACAATATGGTTTGTGTTTAGAATCGAATGACTGTCATCATCTAGCACTAATGTTCTCTGTCACAGGGACTTAACAACCCATTTGGGGAACACTGTCAGAGACTTTCAAATTCAATATTCTCTCCAAACTCCTGGCTTTTCATTAACTGTGCCATGTGGGTTTCCAAGGCATGATGCCCAATGGTATTATTTTTCCAAAGAGGTCATGGGAGAGAAGTGTCTTTTTTTTTTTCATTTTGAGTGCATATTTTAGCACATTTAAACATGCAAACTCACTGTAGTTCTTACGTAGGGGAAGGCATTCACATATAGCCAATGTCAGAACTCAACCTAATTTTACAATTGCAAGTGCACTTGCTTATGGATTGCATAATATGCAATTCCCAGTACATGAGTGAACTGAATTACAAACTGTTGTTGATTTTGTGCATGGAGCTTAGTTGGCTCTTTGATATATATTTTCTCATTCGCTTTCCCTGATTTATTTATGATATAGTTATGCATATAAAGGGCAGATTGCTGAAGTTCACATTGCAATGACTGAATTAGCCGTTGAAAAATTCAGTTATGATGTGTAAATGATTCTCTAAGTGTTCTGAAGGTGTGCTGTACCCTCTGTGCCCTGTAGTTGGGAAGCTTTGCTTCTGTCTTTATAACACTTCCCACATCTATACATTCTGTACCTTTTTCATGACCATCATTTGGGAACTTTGTAATCTCTTGCCTTGAAAAATCATAATATATTTCTAATAATTCTCTACATGTACAGGTAGATTCTCTTGAAATTCTTGCATCTTAGTGCTAGAGGATTGAATATCTCAAAAGACTATCCTGATTGTGTTACCCTCAAGCCCAAGAGGAAAGAGACAGAAAATAAAGACAATGAGGAGGAAAGGAAAAAAGGAGGCATGAAAAGAAGGGATAAAATAAAGAGAAAAGTGAGAGGAGGCCAAGGAAGTTTCTATTAGGAAAAAATAAAGGATGCAAATGGGAAAGTTGAAGGGTTTGGAAATTATTCTATGTAACAGTGGAAGGTACAGAGTTCTGTTTCATTCATTTCTTTCTGATATCTCACTTTTTAAATATGTTGCATTTTATGTAGTTGCAATGTTGGCAGATGATAGTTTCTGCAGTTACTGACTTCAGAGGAAATAGATTTCTATTTAATCTGCCTAACTAGGTATTTTTCCACCTGTGTGTCTTTCTGCTCTTCTAAATGGAAGGTTATTGTCATTGCATCCAAGCCCAGGACAATATAATTAGGCCAATTTCAAATATTTATGTGGAAAAAAAAAGCCATCCTCTTGCCCCCTCTCAGCAGGTGCCATTATTGATTGGATGGTGATGAATTAGAGAGATGTCCTCAGAGTACGGGCAGGGGGTGTGAGCACATATGCTGTTAGCTGGTTATGCCACATGCATTTAAAATCTAAGGCACACAATGAGAGAAGAACATTGTTAGCAGGCTTAGTTTTTTTGCAGTGCAAGATATCAAGTGAGTTCAGAGAGGGAAAATCTAGAAGGGTTACCACACATTGGGAGTAGAAGTGATATTTCTTTCTTTAATTTTCATGATTCTAAAGACAAATATACAAAGAAGATCCACATACAGCTTTTCAAAATTCTCAATTGAATGATGAAGAGTTAATGTCACAAAAAATCAAACTGGAAAATTGAAAATTTTAATAATTACTTTTTAAAAATGAAGAAATTTGGAATTTGAAACAAGAATTCAGTAACAGTCGTAGGTATGAAATGTATAAAACACTAAAGTAAGTTTCCTTTCAAAGAAAATGATGAATGGATAAATTTAGTTTTGTGACTTTGCAAATAAATTTCATCAAAACATATTTCAAACAGCATAAATTTGAACCAATAATAAGGATAAGAAAGAAGACGCACGTGATTCTCCAATTAAAATACACATCGCTGTAGTTATTGTTTCCATTCTAATAGCACAAAGTCCTGAGCATGAGAACTGAAAATATACTTTTATACTGATATGTAGAGCTTAAAAACAAGAATGTAGACATTACTTCATTATTTTTGTTTGCATGAATAAATGACTTAATTATCTCTGTGAGATGCATTGTGCTCTTGCCAGTGTTAGGGACAGATAAAAATATGGGATCAAGCATTTCTGTTATTTATGACAATGATTCAGTTAAGACTCTTATTTAAATGTGCTTTTGTATCCAAAGTATATATGACACTTAAAGGTAAAGTTATGATTCTTATAGGGATTTTTTTTAAAGGACAAAATGGTTTGGTATTTGTGTTGGAAAATAGTAATGCTTAAGATGCAAACAATCTATTGATTATAAATTAATATTAAAATCAAAGCTGCAACAACCTGCAAGTGAATAAATAACTGGTACATTCATACAACAGGATGTCATTTATAAATAACACGAGGTGAACTACAAAGACATGAAAAGAAATGCAGGAAACTTACAGATATAAGTGAGCCATGCCAATGTGAAAAGTCCAGGCTCTGAGGATTCCAGTTACATGCCATTTTGGAAAAGGGAAAATGAAGAGACAGAAAAAAGATCAGTGGTTTTGGGGGGGTTAGAATGCAGAGGAAATAATGAATAGTTGTGGCATTTAAGATAGTGAAACTTTTCTGTACAACACATTTGCCAAAACCCATAGAATTTTACAACACGAAGAGTGAAACTTTATGTAAACTGTGGATTTTAGTTAATAATAAAGTATCACTAATGGTTCATCAGCTATAACAAATTTATATCACCAAGGTAAGAGGAATGACAGGGGAAATTATAAGTGCAAGGGGACAGGTTATTGGACAACTTTATAATTCCTGCTCAATTTTTCTATAAACCTAAAACCATTTTAAACAATAAAACTTCTTATTCTTAAAGTGATTATACAAAATACGTGTACATGAGATATGCAAATAAAGGATTCTAATAAAATACATGGAAACAAAAGAGGCATGTGCAAATAGTATCTGGAATTGGACTATAAGAGATTTCATAGTGAATTTTAAATAGACTGTTCGTATTAGTAGGATGCAGTACTCTAGGTAGATAACACACAAAATGGAAATTAGGATTTTGCATTATCAGCAGGTAGCATTTGATCATTTCTTCATTTAGAATGTCAACAAATATTTACAAATTACTCAGCGTTAGGGAGCGGGAACCAGGGTCATAGAAATGAGCAAGACTGATATAGCCATCCACTCTCATGTAGTTGCTGTTCAGTTAGTCACTTCTCTGTTCACCTGCGCTCCAGAGGCTGCCTCTGAGTGTTCCAGTACAATTCATTCCATTCTAGAAGAAAACTTGTAGCACATCTTTGATTGACAGAAGCACTGATGCTGTGTGTTTTCCCTAGGAAGTGCCCTGTCCCTGGTGCTTCCTGTTTCTATTCAACCTCTGTGTCATTGTCAAAATTCTGATCTGATAAGAAATTCTGATCATTAGGCACATTTTAAAATGTGTTAATTCACAGTGACAATATTCTTAAGAATTTGCACGTGTAAGAATATTGCAAAAGTCTTGCCTCAGTTATTTCAGGTATCTGTAACAAACCCCCAGAGGCTGAGTGGTTCACATGCCATGCTCTGAGCTGCTTTCCTCCACTGTGCCCTTTCATCATGATGTCCTGCCTTACCTTGGTCCTAGAGTGATAGAGTCACTTTGTGTGGACTGAGCCTACCTCTGAAATCATGAGCACCAAATAAACGTTTCCTCCTCTAAAATTATTCTTGGCAGGTCTTTGGTGACACCCATGAAAATAAATGATTAAAATATTCATATATATGACTACGTATGTTATAATTATTTCACAATTATCCCATTATGTAGGTAATGTTTTATAGACCAAGATTTTTTTGGTACCAGGAATTGAATCTTGGGATGCTTAACCACATCTCCAGCCCTTCTTAGTTTTTATTTTGAGACAGGGTTTCACTAAGTTTCTTAATGCTTTGCTACATTGCTGAGGCTGGCTTTGAACTTGCGATCTTCGTGCCTCAGCCTCATGAACTGCTGGGATTCCAGGTATGTGCCACTGTGCCCTGCAGGAAAAAGAGTTTCTACATATCACACAAAACCAAACAACTAACAAGCAGGAGAGTACAAAGTTGAAGCCAGAACTGTCTGGCTCTAGGGCCCTCAGTTTCCACCAGTATACTCTGCCTCCTTCTGCTACCTTCAGGCTTTTACAGTCTTGCTTTCTTTAAGCATCATCTAATCTAAGTCTTAAAGACAGCACACAACATAGTTGGAGATTGCTGGAGATCTTTCCTCAAACCAAATTTTATTAATGATATTCTAGATACAGAAACCTTTGGAGACTTGTTTGGGACAGTGGTAGTAGGGAGGGGAAGAGAAACAGAGAACATATACAGAACGCTGTGCCCCTGACACACTTTAAAAAAACAATTCCATTTACTTGTTTGTATTTCAGATGTAAGCATATAATATTCTTTAAATAAATGCTTTCTTGCCAAGAAAAATAATTAGAAAACTGTTGGTATAGAGGTTATGCTTCGAAAATTTAACCCAATATAATAGTGGCATATGTCAAAAAATCAAAACTATGAACAACCATGTAGAAAAATGAAAAGAACAGTATGAGATAATGCTAATAAAAGGAGTATAAAGGTGAAAAATGCTAAACAGATTTTATAAATGTTTACTGAGGAAAAAATAGTGCAGAAAAATAAGTCTGCTAACAAATGAGAATAGTCACTGAAAAGGTATAATTTAAAAAATTTGAGATATTAGGCTTACTAAAATCAATTTAGTAGTGCCCATGCATGAGGGAAAGTTAAATTTGACCCATAGGAAAGAATGCAAAACATCTTTTTTTATTTTAAAGAGAGAAGCACAGTGAGAGAGAGACAGAATCAATTTTTATCGAGTTTTTCACATGGCTTTCAACTCTGACACTTAGTTATGTGCATGGGTTGCTGGGGTTTGAATCTGTGTTCTTGGGCATGCCGGGAAAGTGCTGAAACCACTGAGCCACTGCTCCAGGCCCAACAAAACATCTTTTAAAGTCTGATTATGAACTCGTAGAAATTTATACCTGCGCTCTCTGTGATGTTAACTCTAGTTAAATAGTGCAATCGGTTGCATTTTAAATGAAGTAATTACACTTTAATATATAGATATTTTGGAAATTAAAAGAAACCCAAGGATGCACCCATGGAAAAAAAAAGGTGAAAAGTAGATTTGAAATATATCATCAGTGGCAATATTACAATAGGTAATTATTCTAATAGGCAAGTAGTAGAAGATGTATCCAAAAATGTTAAATTTAAAGACATTCCAGATTAAAATGAAGCAATCTGGAATATATTCCCCACTGTGTTTTGGATTAAGATAGATTTTTTTAGCCCAATACTTTGGTGGTTATTATTAACTGATCTGACTTCCATTCTTGCTTTTACTAGGAAATAGTTACTTAATACTATGTGCATTGCAATGCTCAGGGCAATAAAAATGAGATGCATGCTATCTATGTTTAAGCATTTATATTATTATTTTTATTTGTAGTGAATGTCCTTTCTGCTTTTGCTCATTCAAATTATATTCTCTAAAATCTGTCCTATGTCTGTTCCATGGAGTTGTCTTGGATCCAAATCCAAAGATGTTCCCTTTTCTGAATTTTTAAAATGATTAGTGAGAATCTTATATACTAAATTATGATATTTCATATTCTCCAGCAATTTCATTGTTGTCATATCTTCAGCTAAGTTTTAAGTATTTGGTGAATGCTTAATGAATAAATATTTGTTGATTAATGAATGAATCATAATTCCTTGAGATTAAGGTCTTGTCTATTCCCTGCTATTTCCCAAAACTGCCACGTAACTTGGTAGTCACATGGTATCAAATAAATGTGTGTTGATTTTTAAATCAATAGTTAGTAGACTGAAATGAGTACTTCAAGTGGAAATAAAATCCCTTGCTTTTGTTTCCAAGCATGGTTAAATCAGAAGATGATTTAATCTTTAATGAAAGATGTGTGCTCTGGTAAAATTAATTTGGTTGTCTTGATTTTTGAGGCTAATCTTTACATTGGAGGATTATTTGCATGTGCTCTCTCTATCTCTATCTATCTCTTTTAAAAGTGAAGTGCTGCAAGTAGTGTCCAGTGAAATTCTAATTTTAGAATAATTACTGTAAGGA
>PVKS010042026.1:0-15681 GCA_004027875.1 Aplodontia rufa
TCCTTTTTACTTTCTTTTTCTTTTTTTTTAATTTTTTTTAATTTTGAGCAACCTTACAAGATTTTAACAAAATAATATAAAATGTGTATAAGATGTGTATATATTCTGGACATTGCAACTGTCCCCAGGAGTGCCCCCCCCACAATTACCCTCCCTTATCCCTCCCTTCCCCTTCGGGTCTCATTAAGTTGCTGAGGTTGGCCTTCTACTTGAAATCCTCCAGTCTCAGCCTCCAAGGTACTAGGATTACAGGCATGTGCCACCACACCCAGCTGGCTTAATATACTTGTGAAGTCCCAAGAATAACCGTTAATGTAAGACAGCTAAAAAGGAAAGATAATTGTAACAATTTCATCAGACACGTATCCTCTTGTAGCATTTATACTCCCAACTCTTGAATCTGCAAAGAGACTTAGTATAATTTCAAATGGCTTGAATTAAGTAACTTAATTAATTGGTAATTTTCCTGTACTATATTGTGCAGGCTTGATTAGTCCCATTGTCCCTGATATGTGCATAAATATTTCCCATTGAGTAAGGATTATTTATACATCTTTGAAAAAGTAATAACAAGATAGGTGGAAGATAGTCAGTACTCAATAAATGGTAGTAACATTTATTTCTGGTTTTTTTGTGAAACAAAATTTAAAAAAGAGCGAGAACTAATTGGGATAGCTATCCTACAAACTAGTATGAACCAAATATACATGTTATCACTTTGGCCTGAAAAATATTTAATATCCTATGTCTAAATTTGAGATGAAGGAATCTTAGCAGATGTTTTACCTACCAGAAGCATGATTCCCATTGCAACCTTCAAGGATATTTCTTTATCACTGAATACATGAAGTGTAACAGCCCTATCTCACACTTACACTTTTATCATCCATATAAGAAATTGGCTATAATGTCCTTCTCCATGTGTATGCCTACAAATATTCTATTTGTTCTTCCAGATTAATCACTAATACTTTTTCTGGTAAAATATTCCAGTCAAGGTTGAGGTTAAATTCTTTTGTCAATATGATTCCCTCAACCAACTTTAGTAGTATTCTAGCTTCCCACCTTAGTAGTGCATGGTACAGAGAACAATTTTAGCCTTCACTTATCTTTAACATAAAGATAAATTTACTGTATATGTGAAAGTGTGTGTGTGTGTGTGTATACATATATATATATATATATATATATATACATACATACCCAACCATACATTCTCATAAACGTTCTTTTCCTTAAAAATCCTGACATGAGATGAAAGAGCATGCTCTCCATCAATGAGGGAAAATCACTCTCTATCATATATTTGCATCAACTAAATAAGTGATAATTTTCTGTATCACAAAAATGCTTCAAAAAGTACAGGTAATCATCCAGTCCCCTAAAGATCACAGAGTACATCAGAACTACTTTCATCTAAAGTGTTAAATTGCTTAAGCAATTTACCTGGTCTCTTATCCAACAGAATTGCAGAGATTTTCTCCTAAGAGTATATGTTCAGTTCTAACACTGGGCTCCTCTTCATATCAATGATAGCCTGATTCATTTTAATTATGAAAACAAGGATGCTTTTGCCCATGAAAATAATTCTCCTAACATAGTCAGTAGCCTCAAAATAAGTAATTTGAATAACTGACTTTCAAAAAAAGCTTAGTGACGAAGTTGATATAGCAATGATTTTTTTCATTTCTTCTGATTTTTTTCTTAATTTTGCAAAGAATCAATTCCAAAAGTTTGTGTCTATGTCCTGTGAGCTAAAGTGCAAGTTTCAAGGGAAGTTACGACCACTGGAAGCAAAGACACTTGAAAATGTATGGTATACCTTCTTAAGAGAAGTCTGTGCACACACTAGATGCTCCAAAACTTTGAGAAAGGTAGGAGAAAGGGATTTTTTTGTACAGATTACAAAGAATTTGTACAAGTTACACAAGGATGCTTATACATTAACCATATTTTTGCACGTTTTATTTTCTAGGAGAATCTCTCTTTTGACCTCTTAACACACAAAGGAAACATTATAGAATTATTGTACTTGGAATAAAACAAGAAGAATGAATGGAAGAAGGGATCATGAAAGGTAGAATCAAGTACTATTATGTAAGCTACGATAACCATCATGGATACTAGCCTAAGACACCCAGATAAATGCTTGCAACATATAAAATGTACTTATCCATAACTGTTAGACCCAGACTTTCAAATTTCCTATCATCCTTGAAAACTGATATTTAGTGAACAATCTCTCTGCATAGCCTTTGCTGGCCTTTCATCAGACACACTCTGTCAAATAACACAACATGCTGAAACACCAGTGCATGTTAGAGATGGTTGAAGCCACCAGGATGGAAACCAAGGCCACTAAAACAGCCTGTCCTGTCACAAATTCCCATCAGTGTGTAGATTTGAATTCATGTCACGTGGCAGCAAAAATCATTCTGGTTTCCCCACGTAAATATAGCTGTAGCTCCTAATCAATATCTTTTAAAGTGTAAGCTTGGTTTGTATATTTGTAGATGCCAGCATCCTAGTGTTACCATAGGCTAAACTGGGTAAGTCTTATCAAGGGACTCTTTAGCTTTTGCTATATGCAGAACCAATAAGAATCTGCTAATTATCAAATGCAGTATTATCAAATGCAGTGCTATCAGCACAAAACACTTGGCTTGGCGTTTTGATAAAAACATTTTTAAGGAAGTGGACAAGATGGGATTCTCTTTTATATGGTAAATGGATAATAAATAAGAAGCTTCTAGTACTGGTTCAGTAAGTAGGAAAACTAGATGGAGTTTTTAATGTAAGAAACTTAAGAGATGGCATCCATGATAGATTCTCACGCTGGGGAATGAACACTCTAAATAGCCATTTCTGAGTTTGTGCTGTAATTCCAGATGAAGGGTTATTCATTCATAGGACTCTTTCACAAGTGATATTTACAGGCCTTGCAATGTTAATGCAGAAATACTACCCTGCAGTGCGTTCTACTTAAACTCTGGTTCATTCCAATAAGGAAATTGAAGGAAAGCCTTATTCACAACATACAGAATGAAATGGTAAAATCTGTTCCTCAGAGAAGGAGCATTTGCGGCTGCAGTGATAGAAATGGGACTAAAGAAGAAGACGGTGGCTATCTCTTGAACACAGCCAACCTGTCATCATTCAACAATCTGCCATTCTGCATTCCTCCTTGGCCCTTGTCTGTGTTTTCTGGCTCATGGTTTTTCTTATATGTTGCTAAAATTAAAAGAAAAGGAAAATTTGCTGTATTCTTACTTTAAAATCTTTCTTTCACTAATAATAGTATTTTAAAATAAGCTGAGCATTTATTGAAGAATTGTACGAAGGATTTTTTCTGCCTTGACAACTATTGTACCTCTTGGCCGTTTGGTGAGTCGGTGCTGCTACACACAGTGTAAAAGAAAAGGAAACAAGTTCAGAGAGGCCGAGACTTGTCTAAGTCGCATGGAGAGCTTCTGTTCATCAATTCTCCGTTACTGTAACAAAATACCTGGGATAACCAATTTGAAAGGAAGGAGACTTATTTTGGCTCATGGTTTCAGAGGTTTCAGTCCATGATCACAAAACTCTGTTGATTTGGCCCTGTGAGCACAGTGCACGTTGGTGTGAGTGCGTGGTGGAGAAGGTCTTCAACAGCAAGACCTGGGAAGCAAAGAGAGACAGATGAAGTGGTCTGGGTTCCAATATTCCCTTCAAGGCATCCTCCCAATCACCTAACTTCCTGCCACTAGGCCCCACCTCTTAATTCTAGCGACCATAATTTCTAAAACTTAAAACCTGAAAAGTCACTCCTATTGCCTTATCTAAAATGCCTCCCTGCCACCCCACTGATCTCTATATCAGCCCTTTGTTTCCTTTGTGCTACTTGCCTCAGTGTATAATTATTTTTCTGATTACTTGGGTTTCTGACTTTACACTGGAACACAACCCCTCAGGGCAGAACAGCATGTGTCGTATTTACTTCACTTACTTTATCTAACTTCTAGCATATGCCCAGCACACAGTGAAGTTGCAATAAATACCTGTTCAACATGTGAATAGGTGACCTTCATAATTTACACAGACAAACCAAGCAAGAGTTCCATGTGGTATCACTAAGAATCAAATCCATCAAGTGCAAGAATTATTTAATAGGAATAAAAATTGCAGAATTTTGGAGCTGCAAAGGATGCTAGAAAACCATTTAGATTATCAACTTTGTGTAACCAATAAAGCACTGAATCCCAGAGAGGTCACTCAGCTTACCCAAAGTCACAAACTTATGAACAGAATTGGAGTGAGAATTTAACTTTATTTATATGTTTGTGCTCTGCATTTACTAAAGAACGAATCTAGGGAAATTGGATAATACTACAAATAGTATTAAGACATACCCTGAAACAAAGTTAAATGGAAATTTTTCTTTTTTACCTTGAAATATTTGATTCAATTTCCAAAATAATATTAATTTACACAAAAAATATAATTTGTTACATATCACCAAAGAAAACGGGCACTTGTTCATAATTTAACATATCATGTTTCAGGATAGAAGTTAGGAGACGTATTCTAACATATTTTAGTTCCCTCCACAACCAAAAATACACAACTTCAGAAACAAAAGTATTTGGGAAATTAAGGCAGTATATCAAATAAAGCTACAAATAAGGATTTACGTCCAACTTTCTGATTTCTGCATCAACTCGGAGAAATCCTTAGCCTCTCCGTTGCATTAATAAATGGAAGCAAAATGTTTTCCCACTTACCTAATAAATATGCCATCTTGGGCACTCAATAAATAATATTAGGTGTCTTGGAATCCAGGCTGTTTATAAATACATACCAAGAATTATAAATGTTGTTTTAAAATTACATCACTGTATAACAAAAGGAAAGAAAAAAATGTCCAGACTGAAATCATTTCTAGTTCACAACATAACAAGCAGTCATTACAGCCCATATGGAGGGAAGTTCACCCACAGCCAAAAGTTCCATGAGAGTGTGGCAGGGTGACATCCAGGAGGGAAGTGCTATATTCCGGGTAGCAGCTCACTTCATAAGGGCAATAGGGAAAGGATGCGCAGAAGCCATGGTGCTGAAGGGTGAAAACTGAGGAATCACACAAATGTTTGTGATTCAAAGTCATTCTCCTATGATAACAACCAGCCTCAAATGAGTGGAGAGCAAGCTGTGCTCAGAGACTAATTGCTGCACTTGTTAGAGTGTGCAAGAAGGTGTTTATTTGTTTTACATGTGTTTAGTGCCAAGACATCCTGGGGATCTGGAGCTGAAGCGGAAACAGAATGACAGTGTTTAGAAAACTAAACACAAAAACAAAAGAGGAGAGTGTTTTTTTGTGAAAGTGACTTGAGCATTAAACATATGAAAGGCTGGAGGCTCTTATCCTAGGTGATTAATTCTTGCATCTCCTTCAGATCAACCCAGGGGAGCTCATTCTGGAATGTCTTATGTCTGGAATTCTTTGATGTTGTTACTTTTATTTAGATGGTGAATTATTCAAAGCAAGGAAGATCCATCTAAGAGCTACCAATAGAAATAAAGGAGAATGAACTCAGGAAAAGGAAGGAAGCGAAGCACAAAATGTGGGTGTTCCAACAGTTCCACCAGAGCGGCACAGTTTAGAATGTGTACTGTAGGGAATTTGGCACACTTGGTCTTTCCAGCTTCAAAAGTAATAACTAGATTTTGACTAACATTTTTAAAGATTTAATGATAGAAATGTTTCTACTAAACAAACATGTCTATCTTCTCTCATACTTGATAGGCTTCCAGAGTCTCCTTGGGAAAGAAATTTGCTACTCCAAATATAAATCCAAATGTTGCTGGAGTCTGATTAAGGAGTAAGTTAATCCCCCTGAGCAATGCACAGGGTGTTAAAATAGTTACTTCTCATGCTCTTCCCCTTGATATACATAGATTTTTGAGCATAAATAAAATTCTCAAAGACAAAGTTAAAATGTTTACATTTTTCTATGTGAATAATGTGACTATTTAAACAGGAAAAATAATACGTGTAATATTCACTGCATTACATATCATTTTTAAACACCTGTTTTTCATAATTTGTGATGGAAAAAATCAAGCTTTCAATTATATCTTTTTAAAAATTCCCTCAAAATTTTAGTCAAAGTAATTGTTTGTTATCTCCCTCTCTCTTCCTCTCTGTTTCTCTCTGGGTATTTATCTCCCTCCACTCCCAACCCTACTCTCTCTCTCTCTCTCTCTCTCTTTTTCCCTCCTACCTGTCAGGTATTAGAAAACTCCTCAAACAGGAAGAAAGGTAACCTTTAATTTTCACACAAGAATAATAATGGAAATCTATACTCACCTTAATTTTTTAAAACCTTCATTTATGTCATTTACTTTCTATTTTCACTGCTTCCTGGCACAAATGGTGTGAATAGTTTCATTAATGTAGTGAAAAACATATGTCAGACTGAGAATCATGCAAATCTTCAATCTTATACAAAAATAAATTTTCATATTCAAGAAAATCTTACAACTTCTCCAAGATTAACCCAGTAAGTACAAGTTTTCATTTCTCAGACTATTTCCAGAAAATTGACAAGTTCATTAAAATTGGTTGGAAATCATGATCTAGAACTTATATATCCATTGTATCTGTATTCAGATAAATATTGTAAAATATATATTTTTTCAATTCTCTAATCATTTACCTATTACTCTTCTCAAAAGAATAGAACTTTAAAACAAAATAATTATTTCAAAGTTACCATAAGTGATATATCACTAACAGCTGGTGGTTATCTACTTGCCCAGACAAGTTAACAAGTCATTTTGCCTTATCACTTATACTCAGAATGGAGTAGCTCAAGGCAAATTGCTGTTTAAACAACATTTATTAACTCAGAGTAGGGCAAGGACTGCTCTCCACAAAGATATAATTTGTTGCTTCTTAGAGCTATTAACTTTGGCTCTTGTTTAATGCAAAATGCTTTGCCAGTTACATATATGATTAGCCCAATTACTATTATTATTATAGATAAATAAGAGATTGATTATTTTACCAATAGTCCTAAAACAGAAGAGAAACCAGAACAAATAAATAAATAAGCCATTATGTATAGGAGTGTGAGTGTATGTGTGTGTGTGTGTGTGTGCACGCACACACATGCAATGTTTACTACTCCGGTAGTTAGAACTATAAACCAATACCACAGGTTTCCTTCTTTTTTATTTTTTTTTTAAGAGAGAGGGACAATGAGAGAGAGAAAGAAACAATTTTTATTTAGTTTTTCATGTGGCCTTTGTTGCTCTGAGACTTTATTGTGTACGTGGTGCTGGGGTTTGAACTCTCATAATTGCGCATGCTGGGCAAACACAGTAACTGCCATGCCACTGCTCCAGGCCACAGGTTTCCTTCTTAATTTCCTATATTCTCTATTTTCATCTCTAAGTTACCTGCATCCCTTCCACCGACACTCAGCTCAAAGAGCATGGAGCTACTCAGAGAAATACTTGCCCGTTCAGGGCACTAGCCTAGAGATTTTGCCAACAAAGTGTAAGAGAGAAGCTCCTAATCCATTCCCTAGGGAAGCTGCTTCTTTTACAATAGAATATAAAGAAATTTAAACCTGAGGGTACCCTCAAGAACAGTGGGAGTTACAGTGAAAGGAGATTCATGGACCTAAAGAAGACACAGCTTGAGCTGTCATACAGCTGTCACATAGGGGAGACCTGGGAAGCAAGCAACCTGGGAGGAACCATTCTGGGATAAGAACACAGACTTCTGTAACTATTCCATCCAGTGAAGGAAGTAATTTGATATAAATAGTTTCTTAAGGAATGTAGGCCCCCAAGATATTGCTGAAAACAATAGAGCAATAAACTAGAAACTAATGGAGCTTAATAGCTAGGTGTGGTCAGAAAATAATTGGATAAAAATTCTACCAGTATAATGTCGTCCAAAGGTAAATTGGGCACATCCAAACCTGTGCCTCCCTGAAGAGCAACATGAGAGGTTTAACACTAGGAGGCAGGGAGAACAGAGGTCACTAAAAGAATCCAGCCACCTGATGAACAAATAACAATAATAAGCCCTAGAAGAAGGGGAAGAATACTCAGTACTACTACAATATGTATTCTAAAATGTTTAGTTTCAAAAAAGTTACGGAACATGCTAAGAAACAGGAAAAACATGACTCAAACACTGGGGGTATAAAGGAAAAGCAAGGTAAAGAACCTGGCAGAGAGAGAGCAGATGACGGATTGCAAAGAGAAAGCTTTCAAAGGAACCATTATAAAAATGTCCACAGAACTAAAGAAAAGCATTATAAAAAAAAAAAGGAGTATGATGGCAGTACTATGTTGAGTCCAGAATTTCAATAAAAGATTTAATTTATGAAAAAATAGAAAATATGAAGATTAAAAGTTTAGTAACTAAAAGCTTTTACATATTCACTAGAGGGACTTAACAATAGAGTCAAAGAAATCAAAGAATTAGAAAACTGGGAAAAAGATTGATAGAAATTATGCAAGCTGAAACAGAGGTGTAAAAACAAAGAAAAATTAATAGATGTAGGCAGCATTAAGTACACCAACACACATTTAGTGGGAATACCAGAATGAGAAGAGAGAAAGAAATGAGAAAAATAGTTAAAGAAATAAAGATAGACAGATTCCCAAATTCATCAAAAAATTATAGTACACATCCAGAAAAGCTTAATATATTCCACGCAGATACCTACAAATAGAAATAGACGCATAATTTACAATAGATTCCCAATAAGATTAACATCTGAAATCTCAGCAGAAAATAACGAGGCCAGAAGGCAGTGGGTTACATATTCTAAGTGTTCAAATTAAAAGAAAAACTGTCGATCAAGAATCCTATCTCCAACAAAACTATCACTCCCAAATGAAGGTTTAAAACTAAGACTTCTCCATAATAAAAATAAAAGCAAAAACCAGATAATTTGTTGCTTGCAGGTGTTCCTTACAATATATACTAAAAGGAGTTCTTCAGGCTGAAATCAAGTGACCTCAGATGACAATTTAATTTCACACAGACATAGAACGTTGGTAGGGACAATTAATTATAACACACATAATTGCACATTTTTTTCTTTCTTCTGCCTTTTTCTTTCTTATCTTAATGGATTTAAACAACAGCTTTATAAAATAACATTTATTGAATATAATGTTGGGTTTATAATATATGGAAATGTACCATATGAATAATAAATTTACTATAACAAGACATCTAGTGAGTAAGAGCAAACCTGTAATGGGCTAAGAAATAATGAAAGATGATAAAGCTATAATTAACATAATATTTTAATATTATAACATCAGTCGATATAATATGCATTAGAATAGTATAAAAATGGGATGGGTATAAAGTTATATAGCCATGATATTTTTATATTTGCTGAAACTAAGCATAATCTGTACCTGAGTCTGATAAGTTAAAATGTAGATGGTAAGCCTTAAAAGCACCACTAAAATCTTAAATCAAGAAGTATACTGAGAAAATTACTTATGAAGTTAAAATATTACATTAGAAAATATTCACTCAATATGAAAGAAAGCAGTAAAGAAGGAATAGAAAAATAAAGAAAAGATAGAAGGCACATAGTAAACAATATTAAATGTCAGATATGGATCCAACTATATCAGTAATAACACTGAATGTGAATGGATTAACTAATCCAATAAAAAAAAAACAGAAAAAAATTCATACTGGATTAGAAAACAAGTCCCAACTAAGTGTTCTCTTCTACAGTAGTAACACTTTAGATTAAAAAACACGGATTGAAAGCAAAAGGATGAAAAAATATACAACATGCAAACAGCAACAAGAATATATCAGACAAAAATAGACTAAAACAAAAAACTTACCTGAGTTTAAAAAATACAGTTACAACAAATTTTTATTTTAGTTTAGTTTTTAAAGAAATAGAAGGACTGAGAGAGAGAGAATCAATTTTATTTAGTTTTTCATCTGGTTTTCATTGCTGACACTTCATTGTGTATATGGTACTGGGATTCGATCCTAGGTCCTCACGCATGCCTGGCAGGCACTGTAACTTCTGAGTCACTGCTCCATCCCTATAATAAAAATTTTAGCCTGGCAGGAATCTAGAACAATTACCAATGTATTCGCACCTAATAACAGAGCACCAAAATATGCTAGGCAAATCAGACAAAAATTAAAGGAGAATTAGACAATATAAAAATAACAGTTGAGCACTTCAATGTTCCACTTTCATTAACAGGTAAAACGACTAGACAGGAATTAATAAGGAAATAGAAAATTTGAAAACTAATGTAAATCAACCAGACCAAGCAATCATCTATAAAACACTTGACCCAACATAATCGATGTTCTACTCAAGTGCAAATAAAAGATTCTCCAGGATAGAATATATAGTAGACCATAAAGCAAACTTCAATAAATTAAGGATAAAAATAATACTAAATATATTTCTGACCATGATTAATAAAACAGAAATCAATAACAAAAAGAAATTAGAGAAACTAACAAATATTAAATTATTTAACATCCTGTTAAACAACCAATGGGTCAAAGAGAACTAGTATAAAAGAAATCTGTAGACACTGAGATAGGTGAAAGTAAAGACAAAGCAATCAAAACTTATGGGATACAACTAAAGCAATGCTTTGAAAAAGATTTATAGCTGTAAATGCCTATAGTAAAATAGAACAGATATCTCAAATCAATAAACTGAACTTCTACCTTATGACAATGGAAAAAGAACAAAATAAATCTAAAGTAAACAAAAGACAAAAATTAAAGAGACCATTAATGAAATGAAGAATAGAAAATTAGATTCATTGAAAAGATCAACACAATTGACACCTTTTTCTATTCTGAAAAAGCAAAGAAAGAAGAAACAAATTACCACAATCTGAAGTGAAAAAGTAGACATTATGACCAACCTTACATAAATAAGAAAAATTTTAAGGAATATTGTGAACAATTATGCACTGGTAAGTCAGACAACTTTCAAGAAATGAGCAAATTCTTGTCAAGACACAAACTACTAAACCTGACTGAAAAAGCAATAGACAATCAGACTAGATCTATAAAGTGAAGATACTGAATTTATAATTAAAAATTGGCCACGAAAAGCCTACACCAATATAGCTTCATTGATGAATTCTACCAATAATTCAAAGAATTATTAATATCATTTCTTCAGAAACTCTCCTAAAAAATAGAATAGGAAAAAATATACCAGTATCTTTTTCAAGGTATTATTCTGAAGCAAAATCAAACAAAATTATCACAAGAACAAGAACTATAGGACAAATATTTTTGTGAATACACATACAGATATCCTCAACAAAATACTTACAAACCAAATCCAACAATATATAAGAAAATAATTAATACACCAAGAAAAACTGAGATTTATAGGTTCAATACCTACTTCAGAGTCTTAATGAATGAAAAATCTGGTATTCTTTTATGTGTTTCAGGTTCTTAGTTATCAGGAGTTAGTTAGTATACAATCAATTGAGAAATATATTACATGTAAATATGTTATGTATAAAAACATAATAATATGTAAAAGATGTATATTATATTACATGTAACATTAAATATATAAATATATGACAGATATGCACCATATTATTAATGCAATAAATACATAATAATATAAATATACCAAACAATGATATATTTAACAACGATGAATATATAATATGCTATGAATGATAAATATATAATTTCCTATACAATTAATATATCATAAATGATAAATTTAAATCCACAAAGACTAAGATATGTATTCCCCATCAGTTTTTTTCGTATCTTTGTAATTTTTATCTTGGAATAAGATGCATCTTAAAGGTAATTATGGAAGCTTTCTCAAGTATGTCAGCAATGGTGTCTGTAGAAGTACTTTGGAGTAAAATTTCCTATGTGCAAATCATACTCCTGTTATTCTCCTAGCAGAACAGTTTTCTTCTCATCAAAAAATCAGTATGAACACCATAATAATCCCTACATCATTAAATTATTGATAGGTCTGACACATATGAAATAGTAACAGCAATAAGTGATATTTTCTGTATCTCGTTAAAGTTCACCAGAGAAGAATATTTGCCATATCCTTACATAAGTTTTAAGTAAACAGGTATTTTATTATGAACAATTTCCACTAATGAACATGATGAACAAAAATAGATGTCCTTTGAAATTTCGGTGCTCTTTGTGAATTATTTGTTATGCTGAAAGTGACATGAGATGTGCAGTACAATTCTCTTTAATTATGAAGATAACTTTTTCCAAGAGTCATTAAACAAATTTAACATGAACATGACTAAAGTACTACTGCAAGTTGCTACAACTTCAGGGCTACAGATGTAAAATTGTTTGACTCTTGCATTTAAAATAATATTAAGTCAATTGCAACAAAGTACTTAATAATTATAAACATAAAGAAAAATGTCTTGAAAAGATGAATTACATATTGCAAAAGAGCCCAAAGACACAGATGTTTCCATAAAGAAAAAGTAAAAGTGTTCTGGGTAGTGATGCTCCAAGCTACTCTTCCAAAATGATACTCCTAATGCCATCAAATAAGTGTCATTGGTCTTTAAATGAACTTCTGCAATTGCCATATTATAATTACATTTCTTAGGCAATCCTTTTCCTGTCATTTTCTTCTCCATTTTTATTACCATCAACGTTAATAGTGTTATAATTATCATTTCTCCATTAACCAGGTATTTTATATATTCAAAATTTCCCCATATCCAGTATATATTTTATTCAGAGTTGCATAAATATAACCCAAGTAATATGTTGGCAGAGTGAAATGTCATAAAGCATCTGGATGTGATTTCTCTGACATCATCCAAACCTGAAATCAAGACTTTCCAAATAAACTATATAGTGAGCTTGAAAATCACAAATCAAACATCCAGCAGCTTCACTGGGTAATCATTAGGCTAGGCACAATATTCCTGGTCTTATCTTTCTAACACCTATAAGCATGGTGTTAACGTGTTGTACAAGTGAAATACAACAAAAAAACAATGCCTCCCACTTCCTTGCAGAAGGATGTAAGAACAAGCTCTTGATTCACCACACTTTTTCTCCACAGAGGCCAATAACGCTCCACTCTGCTTCAAAACCAGACTGTAGCTGATTCATTCAAGTAGTCATTGTTAAATCAAAAGAGATGTGATTAAAATTAGCCACAATGAGGTCAACTATATCCTGTTTTAATAAACATGAAACTTCAGCTACCCTAAGGTTCAGATTGAATTTACAGATATGAACTTTGTTTTGTGTTGTAAACACAGATACTGTTAGCGCCAGGTGATTCAAAAAGTTTCTGAACAAAAGCACAGTAAAATGTAAAAAAAAAAAAAAAAGACAGTTATTGTGCTATTACTATCATCTAAATCAGTTGAGGTGGAATAATGCAACCTAGACTCATCAAAGTTCGAAGCAACACATAATCTCAGAGAACCATAAATATGTAGGGGTAGGGGAGGGAAGAGGTTGGAGAGAGGGATGAGAGGGATCCGGGGGGAAATCAACAATGTAGCTTTCTCTTTACTGAGAAGCAAAATAATACTTATGCAATCATTTAATTCTGAAAAATTCATAATCTTATACATGCTCACACACACACACATATATAAACATTTATATCTGTTCTAGTGGGGAAATAAGAAAGAGTCAAGAGACTGGGATGTGGGTGATGTGGGAGTGATTCTGGATTAGGATCGGACATATCAAATGATATATATATATATATATATATACACACACATATATGCATTTATGACTGTATAACAACACAACCCCTCAATAAAAATTGAAAAAGAAAGAATAAAAAGTCAAAATAGAGTCAAGAGCTGGAGCTGTGGCTCTTTGGTTATGGTGCTTGCCCAGCATATGCAAGTACACAGTTTCAAACCCCAGCAGCATGTACACAACCAAGTGTCCAAAGAATGAAAGTCACATGAAAAACTAAATAAAAATTGCATTGCTCTTTCTTTCTCACTGTCCCCTCTGTCTTAAAAAAAAAAAAAGAGTCAAAAAGCACTCTTTATGGACAGCCACTGGCAGAAAATTGAAATTAGATCCGTATCTCTCATCTTGCACAAAAATCAAATCTAAATGGATCAAATAATTAGGAATTAAATCAGCTACCACACAACTGCTAGAAGAAAACTTAGGACCAACAGTCCAGCATATGGGAGTTGGCAACGACTTCCTCAAAAATACTCCTAAAGTGAAAGAATTACACTCAAAAATCAATGAGTGGGATGCCATTAAATTAAAAATTTCTGTACAGCCAAAGAAATAGTCAAAACAGTCAAGAGAATGGGAGAAAATCATGGCTTGTGATCCCTCTGACAGGGGACTAATATACAAAATTTACAAAGAACTCAAAAAGCTCAATAATAAAAGCACAAACAATCCAATCAATAAATGGGCCAGAGAGCTAAGCAGAAAGTTCTCAATAGAGGACATTGAGCAAGCCAATGAATACAGGATAAAGTGATCTAAATCACTGGCAATCAGAGAAATGCAAATCAAAACTACATTAAGATTTCTCCTCACTCCAGTCAGACTGGCAAAGATGAAGGACACGAATAATAAAAGATGCTCCAGGGGTTTGTGGGGACATGGGCACACTAGCACATTGTTGGTGGAATTGCAGACTGGTCCAGCCACTCTGGATAGCAGTGTGGAGAATCTCAAAAAATTAGGATTGGATCCACCATATGATCTGGCTATTCCTCTTCTGGGTATTTTCCCAGAGGAGTTAGAATCAGCACATTACAGCAACAGAGCAAAACCCATGTTCATAGCAGCTTAATTTACAATAGCTAAATTATGGAACCAACTCAGATGTCCCTCACTACATGAATAGATCCAAATGCTCTGGTATGTACATACACACACATACATACACATACAATGGAGTTCTCCTCAGCTATTAGCAACAATGATATTACATTCATTGAAAGTAAATGAATGACATTGGAAGAAATCATGCTGAGCAAAGTTAGCCAAAATCAGACAGTCAAGGGCTGAATGGTTTCCCTCATTTGTGGAGGATAGACCGAAATTTAGACTTGGGAGTAAGGTAGACAAATTCATGTATTAGATCCATAGAACAAAAATGCAAAATGTTAATGTTTATGAGATATAGTTGCAAGATACTTCATAAGATATTTGAACAAGCTATGCTGCATACCTGTACAAAATGTAAATGTTTAATCCTATTGTCAAATATTTTGAAGAATAACAAGGGATGATAGGAAGGGAAGAGAAGGGGAAATGTTGGAACTGAGATAAAGCAAGGTACATTCCAAGCAGTTATAAGTGTCACTGTATATACTCTAGTCATATATATATAAATATTCTTCATAGATATAAGAATTATGTCAGTGTATTTGGGTTTTTTAGGAATAATATAAGACCCAGAAGAAAGGGAAGGGATGAGGGGATGGGAGGAAAGAGGTAGAGGGGGTGGGGATATTGACCTAATTGTATTGCTGATTTGTGTGCATCTAGGAATATGTCACAAGTAATCCCATCATTATGTAAAACTATAATGCACTAATAAAAATAAATTTAAAAAGCACACTTTTTTATTTTAGATGATATAAATCACAATAAATATTTGTGTGTTAATATTTACACAT
>PVKS010042027.1:0-15678 GCA_004027875.1 Aplodontia rufa
TGCATTGGAACATGTATTTTTAGCTATGGGGACAAAGGTGATGTGGTTTGTTCTGCCTGGTGTCAGGCTGTCTTTAAATTTTATGAAAAGAAGGAATTAGAAACAACTTCTGGACAATGTACTGCAGCACATGGAAGCAGAGGTTAATTTATTTTGATTCTTTATTGCTCCCTTCTATGAGTTTACAATGGATGGGTGACAGTTTACATTATCCAGAGGCACAGCCCTCAGCACAGGACTAAAGACACTGTCACAGTAGCTGGAGGTCAGTGCTCTAGTCCAGAGGCTTTGAGAGGGTGCCACAGAAGTGGGCAAGACCAGAACTGCCTGCAAAGAAACCAAGCCCATGTGGCATAACATGATAAAGCCTAATCATTTCCACATTTTTTTATTTTTATTTTTTAGAGAGTCAATTTTGTATTTATTTTTTTGTCTGATTTTTGTTTTTCTAACATTTGCGTATGTGGTGCTGGGGTTTGAACCCAGCTCCTCAGGCATGCCAGGCAGGCACTCTCCAGCCCCACACACTCCACTTTTCTAACAGAAGTTACCCTAACTCTTGGATACAGCAATGGCTCATTTTCATCTGGGATATGATATACAGGTCTAGTAAGTGGACCTCATATAACGGGCAACTGAAAAGGTCATAATATGCTCCTGGTAGACAGACCAACAAGATCTTGTAGAAGACAGATAAAACTAACCCTGAACGTGATTGGAACTGAAAAATGAATTATGGATAAGACAGATATATACTTTTTAAATTTAATCTTGAAATGCCAGGAAGTAGAAGTCTGAATGAACATAAACACTTTCTTCAGAATGTTCTTTGTTCTTGGGAAATTTAACTACTTTATATAGGTGCTCAGCTTATATCTCTAGAAGAAGGTATTTTTATACCTAGTTAGAATAAAAAGCTAAGTGTATGTATATTTTATGGGTTTCAAAAAATCATACATTCCATGTTAAGAATAAATAGGAACCTATTAAAAATAAAACTTCATTGAATTGAAAATTTGTGAAATTTAACAGAACTTAAAATAAGTGTAGCCTGGGATTTTGCTTCTTAAGTGTAACAAAATAATCAATCTATGCCCTTTACTGAAGGCTAAGGACTAATTTTCTTCTAAAATACACACATGCAAACCTTTAGGAATGTTGTCTCTAAAGATTTTGGCTTTCTTTGGAGATAATTAAGTGATGAAATCACATTTTAGCCCAGGTTCAGAAATCTATCAAACATTTTAGCTTTGCATAGATAAATAGCATTTGCTATCATTTTCTTTAAAAATAAAACAAAATATTCTCTTCTGGCAAAGGCGACCTCAAAAGGTGTTTCCATAGAAACATGAGAAGAAAAACAAATGGGATCATCACTTTAGCTTTGCTCAGGATGATCTACAGTGCCCAGAGATTGAAACTTGGCTTGGGATAGCATTACTGACATTCATTACATGGGTTGTTGGGAAAAGGAATTTACCCATGATGTGTATATTTTATAAAAGTTGATTTATTGCTATTACCAATCTGGTATCTGGGTTCTTTTCACTTATTATCATTACAGCAGGGGAAAAACTCAGAAGATTTTAGTGCAACATCTGCAGCAATTCCACAGTTTTTAATTTCAAGAGGGAAGGCAAATGGCTTTTATAATTCTTCTGCATCTCATACCATGGATGAGAACTAAGAAAAAGCAATCTATATATCTGATAAGGGTTAAATTTAAAAATATGTGAAGAATTCTCACAATTCAGTAACCAACACACACACACACACACACACACACACACACACGGAAAAACTGGGAAAGAACTTGAACACATAGTTCGTCAAATACATACAAGTCATCAATAATATATGAAAAAACGTTCATCATTGATTATTAGGGAAATGAAAATCAAAATGATCATGAGCTATCCTACCATGTCTTTTATGATGGCTATTATAAAAGAAAGAAGAAGGACAAGGAGAAGAAGAAAAAGAAAAGGAGGAAAAGCAAGAAAAAAGAAAAGAAACAGAAAAAGCAGGGCACAGCAAGTCATACCTGTAGTCCCAGCTACTCAGGAGACTCAAAAATAAAATTTAAAAAGGCTGGGGGTATAGCTCAGTGGTACAACACTTGCTTAACATGCATGAGGCCCTGGGTTAACTCTCCAGTACCATTTAAAAGATTGATGGCAAGACTGTGGAGAAATTAGAATCCTTGTACTCCTCCGACAGCTGTGGAAAACAGTATAAAGATTCCTCATGAATTACAAGTAGAACGATATGATGCAGCAATCCCATTTCTGGATACATAGCTCAGAGAATAGGAATCAGGATTTCAAAAAGATAGCTACACTCCAAGTTCATTACAGTGTTATTCATGATAGCCAAGATATAGAAGCAGCCCAACTGTTCGTCAAGAAATGAATGAAAGAAATGTAGTGTATACATACAGTGGAAGATTGTTCAGTCTTAAAAAGAAGGAAATCCTGCCAACAAGGGTGAACCTGGAGGACACAATGCTAAGTGAAATATGCTAGTCATGTATGATTCCACTTCAATGAGGTATCCACAATAATTCTACTCATAGTCTCAGAGAATATAATGGTGGTTTCCAGGGGCTGAGTGACAGGGTAAATGGGAGGTTGTTCTGAGTATGAAGCTTCAATTAATGATAGATTAATAAATTATAGAGATCTGCTATACAATATAGTACCTATAGTTAACAATACAGTACTATGCACCTCAAAATGCAAGGGGGTAGTAAGTACAAAGGAGGACATAGAAATTTGGGGACATTTTGGATTTGCCTATTGCATTGATTCTGGTGATAATATCATGGATATTTGCATATGTCCAAAGTTATCAAGTTCAGGATGGATAAGTGGCCAACTATACACTACCAAGTTCTAGATTTCTTGTTATATTCTGTAAGTCCATGGCTGACAACTATCATATCTATTCTAATTTGTACAAAAAGTAGGTCTCAGGCTGTTCTTTTTAGAATAATGTTAGAAATAGTTTTGAATAATGAGAACTTCAAAACACATTTCATATTTGGAAAGAAATTTTGGATTTTGTTTTTCTTATATAAAGGGTCTCAAAATTCCAGTGGCTTCCTCATCAAATCAATCTTTAGACTTTCTAAACTAGAATTAGAATGGGAAGAAGGATATTCCAACTGGAATTGGAAGAGAATACAGGAAACAATGAAAAGGGAACATAAGAATAAATAAGGCACTAGAATAAATGAGGCTCTAGTACTCATATCTTGACTGAATAGTAAAATGCATTTTTTGTATTAAATAGATATCAAACTCGTGCATTTACCAGAATACAAGGTAGAGACCCAATGATTTCATTGTGAAAAATGAGAACAACAACAAAACAAAAGCTCACCCTCTGTAAGGCTGATTACCAGCATGAAATCACAAGAATACACTATATTTTCTGATCAGTCCATCCATTGGCATGTGAATTTGCCAAATAAGTCAGTCAAATACTAACCTTTTTAAACAGATATGTTTAAACCTTTTTATGAGACAGGGAGAAATAAGTGATATTTATAGCATATATTATTTTTCACAGTACTAAAAAGATAGGGGAATCTGTCAAGAAGAGGGGTATCTCTTGGGAACAGAAAGGAGACAGGAATCAACAAGAGTTCCATGATAGGGAATGTTTCTCCATGGAGGAGTCTAATAATTATAAAGATTAATTGTAAATTTGAAAAAAAATTCAATGTCTTAAGTGTAGGTCAGAGAAACTCTCTCCTGTGTGGACATTTCATTCTGAATATGTTCTTTAGTGAATTGTATGATCATGCATTACCATACTGATCACAAGCAAGCAAGAAGAAATGTGGGTATAATTATATTAATTGGCACAAATATATTTCTAAAATATCTCATTGTTGGATTTACAGTCTCCCTGATACTGCTCAATTTAGAACAGTCTTCACCTAAACTTTGCTTCTCAGCTGTTTCTAAAAAATAAAATGACACAAATTTCAAGTAATGAAAATACTTTTGACATAATCTAATGCTTTAAAGATGTGAATGGAAGTCTGATTGCTGCTATTGATTGTGGATTCAGTTTAATATGTAGTCTAAAAAATGATTCTTCTAAGGTTAAGGAGCATTTTTAAAAGATTTGAGGCATAGTAAGGAAGTCCCTTATCACAATGTGTGCTTGAATATTGCCCCCAAAATTCCATTTCTTTCTTCAAAATAAGAATCACTATTTTTTTAGATATGCAAGAACTATACTTGTGTAAAACATGACTTTTATAGGATTGTAAATGTCAAAACGTAGCATTTTTAATTCTCCTATGTTCTGATGGGAAAGTGTCTGATTTGTTCACTGTCAGCTTTTTTACTTATGCTTTTAACTGAACCCAGTGCTTGACATGTAATTGTGTAATATTTTCTAGTTGAGCTGAGATGAATTCTTTGAAAAAGTTCAGTCCTTTAATCAGAGCTATCATCACTGTCATTTTCAACACGTTGTCATCATCGGGTGTTTGTTAAGAACCCTTTGTCAGAGAAGAAGGTCTTGTCAGTGAAACCATGTGTTATAAGAAAGGTAGGTTTTGCAATGCATCAGTTTAAACTGGAAAATAAAACCAGTGTTAATCAGTGAAAAGGACAAGCTTTTTCTAGCTCTGTCATGATAGTGCCAGCAGGACTTCCAGTGCCCAGATTTTGATCTCTGCACTATAATCTGGATTGCTCCAAAAGCAGACACTGAGACAAGGATCGCAATGGAAAGAGAAGAGTAGAAAAACGAACTGGAGAAGGGAAGGAAGCAGATCAGAGATCCATTACCTTGCAGGTTACCAATGCCACTGACTTGGAGTCCTGGGATTCAGTGTGAAAGGAGCACCTCACCACTATCCCACCTGCACTGAAGGACTCGGGGTATTTAATCCAACTTCCTTGGGTCATCACTGTTGAGGGCTGCTCCGGGGTCATCAGTTCCCCGGAACTTTCTGCCTGCCAGTGAGCAAGTGGAATCCAGCCACTAGAAAGAGCCCTCAGCAAAGAGCCGCAGACACTAGCACTGCCAGTGAGAACTGAAATGAGTGGTGCCAGGGGAAGCGTGGGGCAGAGATTGTATGTGACATAAGTATCATCATCCCCTAAAAGGAGCTGAGACTCTAGAGGCTTAATTTCAAGTCTGAAGACAAGAACAATTCAGGTAGTTTTGGGGAAAAAAGTTGTTGCCAGAGAACAAGGGCATATAAAAAGATATTGGAGCCCTGCTAAAGAGACAAAGTTGTGATAATTTAAGCATCAAAATAATAATGATAATTGTGGTAAAATGAAATATGTTGAGTCTGTACAAAGCTATGAGCTCATAATACTATGAAGTATATAAAACATAGTTAACAATAAAAGAAAGGTGAACAGAATAAAGCATGTTTAATTTTATTGATACTATAAGCAGAAAAATGTTAATATATTTGAGCATGCTACTTATGTTTAACGTACTGTGTTTAAGAAGTATGTATGTGTGTATATATGCATATTACATATGTATGTGTATATTACTACATATACATATGCATATATATATACATAACATGCATAGATATATTTATTAATTTCCATGCAGGCACACAATTCGATGAATACAGTCCTGATAGAAACAGCAATTACATCGAGAACTATTCAACACTGGGGTCACACATGATAACAATTCAGGAAGAAAACTGAGCTGTGAATCAACATTAGTGATCTCACATAATAACCAAGGAGTGTAGTCGAGATGATAAATTAGTCAAACAAGCTGAAGAATCGAGCTAATGGCAGTAATTCCCCTTTGCCTGGGAGACTACCTCTAGGTGGACCTATTAAAAAAAAAACTAAAAAATTTGATAACATTAACAACACAGGTTGATATTTTAGGATAGAAGTGGATTATGGTAAATCTTGCTATAATTTAAAAGCACAACATATAACATAACCATCCAGAGAAAATAATTACCTAAATGGCCTTAGAATGAAGTGTTTCAACTCTAGCATGAAGTAAGAAGGACAACTTAACTCACAGTCAATATTTTTATTGTTAATAATAATAGCCATTGTGTTGTTTTGAATATATCAAAAGGTAAATAAATTATGTTAACATTATTAAGAATCAGTATTTTGAGAAAGAGAATCAAAAATGTTAAGTAAAAACCTTGTGATTTTAAACTTAAATGGAAAGTATTAGGCAGAACTTAAGATTCGAAAGAATCAGTCGGGCAAAACTGTAATTGCAATATTGTGCAGAAATAATTAAATCTGTAATCAATGGTTAAATACTCAGGAAAAAATTCATTCCCAAAGCTTCAGCAGATACATGATTTTAATAAATCCAACATTAACTAAAATACAGATAGATATGTTTTTCAGCAGATGCACAAAGGACCCTAGAGATTTCTTTGAATTAATCAACACATATCTGACACTGCAAAAACAATGTCAGAATTAGTATTTCAAAGAGTTAGTGCTTTTAGCTAAAGATGAAAAATATTCTCTATCATAAAAATTGAGTCATACTGCATTTTATTGCACCAATGAGTTGTTTTGCACAGAATTACAAGCATGTGTTAGAATTCTAATACCTTATCTCCACACATTGAGAAGGAATTGTGACATTGCATTTTTGCAACTATTGTTATAAATTGATCTTATTGTTTGTTTAAATACATGAGACTGTGTGTGTCTGTATTTTGTTCACGCAGACTGACACCTTCTTAATGGAACGATTGTAATTGCAGCATGCACCACTTGAAAAATAGGTAATAACGAGGACAGTGACTAAGAAAGACATCTTTGAGCTACAGTGATGAGCAGTGTATCCCATGGGACTACAAAGGCAGTGTTTCTAAACTATGGGACTTAATGGACATATTATATTATATTAGAATGAAAAATACAGATTTTTTTTTTGTCCAGACATGTCTTTTCAGAAAGAGCTCTGTAACATAATTGAGAGCCGCAAGTGCAATGCAAAAGAATATTCTTGTCCTGATATCAATACAATTTACCTTTCAGGTAGCCTAAAAGATTGAATATGAAGGTTTCCTCTACCTTGACCAAAAAGATACCAACCAGGAGTTACCTGTTCAAAAAGGGATGGTGGCTTCTTACTTCTCACAACTATAACATCTGTTTGTTCTTCCGAGGGAATGCCACTCTTAGCAAAGATGCCACACCTCAGATTGTTGCGACAGGTTTCTCTCTGATGCAAACAGCTATCGATGTTTATGGCATCCAATGTAAATTACCCTTTGAGCCTGGGGTGTATTGGTTTACTTAAATCCAGATAAACCTTGTACAAAAATATGAATAGAAGCTGACCCACGTGCTATGTTTTCCTTTTGGCATCTGCTTGTACCCTTCAAAGATGTCCACACTCATGTGCTTTCCCATCTTCTCCCTCACAAAACTCTTTGGAAATTACTGCTTCCTGACACATTTTCTATTGGAATGTGGCTGCATTTCTTTCTGCCTTTCACATACAGAATTCCAATTCTTGAAGTTTGTGTTCATCCTAGATGTCTGACACAAGAATGACAAGACTATGTTATTAAAACTTATGTAAAAGCATATTATGTTCTGTGTAGGAGTTGAAAACCAAGGGGCTGCACACATTTCACATATTTCTAGATAAATTAGTTTATCCTCTGCTGTTTCAAATAAAATAAGATTTGCTATTTATTGAGCTGTTGTTAGTGTCTACCAAATTCTTTCTTATCCTAAGGACCAGGTTCCTTCCATAATTTCAAGTTCCTTCTGTGTTGCTGTCACTGCATTTCAATCAAGTTCTCATGTTAAAGTCAACACATCCAAAGTAGACAGTTGGGAATGAGAAGTCCTAGAACACAGATGAGGTTGCACCCAAGGATCCCCCATCAAGAAAAAAAGATAAAAAAAAACTATGTCTTGAAATCTAATGAACTGGAAATTCAGCCTTAGATATATAAATGTAATTCATTTCCAAATTTACATCAAGCTAGTGTGTATAGATATATGTTAAGCCCATAGAGAAAAACCTAAAGGATGATCAGTAAGATTCCTAAGTATTCCTCTGCCACATTTAAAATAGGAAAAAAATTATTCCCCCAAATGGATTTATATGTCACTTTTTAAATGAGTTATATATTATCTTACTTTTTAAAAATAAGTTGTATAGTTCCATAAAGGATAATAATAATCTAATTGTAATTATTGAATACTGAGCACTAACTTCAGTTAATCCTACCTAAAATCCTCCAAGTCATATATTGTTATCTTCTCCATTTTACATTTGAGAAAATATGAAGTCTAGAGAACTTAAGTAATTTGGTAGAAATCACTCATCTAATAAATGTTTGATCTGGAATACAGATCTGATTCCAAGGGCATTCTCTTAAGCACCAAGAATCTTTCCCTTGCTATTTTATGTTAAGCATGACTAGTGGTCTAGATCCATGGGCTGGGGTAGCTGGAGGTGTGGCCTAGATGCACCGATGGTCATCCAGGAAGGATGTGCAGGGTTCACTCATCGGAGGAACCAATATTCCAGTAGGCGATAGATATAATTGAAAAGTCTGTGTGGTGAATATTACAAGGAACAATTGGATGCAAATGCATCAGAGCTCAGCTCCATTTGATGAAAAGAGAAGTATACTGAATGAATTCAGAGGGCAAGGTTTAAGTCCTGCAGCTCATGTAGGTGTTTGGGAAACAAGCAGAAAAGGCAGAAATGTTTTTTGTAAAAGTCCTGCATATTCTGAGAACCAAAAAAAAATTTCATCTGGTTGAGGCATAGGTGTATGTAGACAAACTGTGTAAAAAGAAGCTGGAAAGTTGAGTGAGATTACCTGGCAGTGGGAGGGGATTATATTACCTGTGAAGTTGTGGGGCTTTGTAAGAATGAGGGGAGTCACATGATTAGATTTACCTTTTGTTTTGTTTTAAAGAGAGAGGGACAGTGTGAGAGAAACAGTTTTTTATTCAGTTTTTCACATGGCTTCCTTTGCTCTAATACTTTGTTGTGTACGTGGTGTTGGGGTTTGAACTTGCCCATGCCAAGCAAGCACCGTAACCGCTGAGCCACTGCTCTAGCTCCAGATTTACCTTTTCAAAGATCATTAAGAAGGCAGGATAAAGGACTGATTGGCAAGAGGAAAGGAGACCATCTAAAAATTGCCATTGTAATTCAAATCTTCAGTGTTCACAGTCAATAGACACATTCCCCCCCACACATAAATTTATGGCTAAAATACAGCAAGCGATTGATATATTTTCAGATAAGTACTCTTAAGCAAACTCTATTATTAATCTACCTGTGCTGACCCTGTTTATTATCTACAAAAAGCAAAGACAATGAAAAAATGTCATTCTACTTCAATTCTCCACTTGAAATCACAATGTCACCAAAAAGAAAAATATGTACAATAGAGCAGAACTACAAAAAGCATTGCAAAATTACACACTCGAAAGAAATTGAACTGGTTATAAAAACAAATTATTTCAGCTTGATGGATTTGCTCTGAGAATACAGAGGAGCTTTAATGAACATGTTATGATAATATTTAATCAAGAAATAAAAGAAATGATGCTTCACTTATTATGATCAATTATAGAGGCATTACTAGATGCTGGGCTTTCTGTGGGCAGGGATTTTAGTATTCAGATATACTGATATGTACTAATTACAGCCATGGTAATAGTAATGATATTGGTAATCACCATTAATTAAGCCCCTACTATAAACTTGATGTTTCATTTATATTATTTCCTTTAAATTACACACACACACACACACACACACACACACGCACACACAGGTTGAGGAGTATTACTTCTTGGATTTAGAAGTGTTTGTATTTCAGATTTTTTTTGTATTTTGGAATATTTGCATATGCATAAAGGTATCTCCTTGCATTTAGACCCATATCTAAATACAAAATTCAGTTATATTTCTTATATACCTTAGTCTGAAGGTACATTATACAATATATTTAGTGCACCTGTGTTTTATCTGTGACCTGTCACAGGGGGTCAGGTGCAGAAATTTCTTCTTGGAGTGTCATGTCAGTGTTTGAAAAGCTTTGGATTTTGGAGCACTTTGGACTTCACATTTTCAGATTAGGGATGTTTAACCTATTCCAACTCAATGAAGCAGGTGTCATTACCCCCACTTTATAGATAAGAAAATTGAGGCTCTGATAATTTAAATGATTTATCCAAAAATCACATAGTAAATGATAAAGAAGTGGTTTACTCCTCACGTAAATTTTACTTATTAGCTAATGTCTTAACTGTTAAACTAATTCTTATAATCTAGATGGGTACATGGTAGAGACTCTATGTTCCGTAAGTGTCTGTTTTCAAAATATACGAAATAACTCAAACACTACAAGTGAACAAAACTTTTTAGGTCATAGAGGATGTGCTTTAAAAGTTGAGAATAAATAGGAATGATATGCAATTAACAGAATATCTTATGCATAAAAAGATGATTACAAGTTTAAAAATTCTTAACCTGAAGATCTAGAAAATCTGATTTTTCAGGCAGTTGGAAAATTAAGGCCAAATAAACAAAAAGAAAAATGAAACTGAAATGTACACATTTAAGAAAAGGACAAGAGAGAAGGAATAAGAAGATTTGTATGTGGCAGGGACTATAACATTGAACGGAAAACAGAAGAGGAAGCAGACATCATGGTGTTCTTGCCATCACAGAAAGACTGAGCCAGGTGGATTCTGAGGAGGAGGAAGATGAGATCTAAAGGAAAGATACGCCACAAACCCTACATCACGACATATTATAAAGACAAATGACCCTGAGAAAATAACAAATTAATAATTCATTATGGAATCACCCATGAACCATCAGCCCAACTCCAACCTGAAGGGAAAATCCTTGGCTTTTGGAAGGATATGGACAAAAATTTGAGGTCTTATGTTGGAGTTAAATTGGGGCCTGTTGTGCTTGACAGAGTTGCTACCAAAATCACATGTTGTATAGTTAGCTGTCTATCAATGAAATATTCATCCATCCATGTGCCTCACCTGCTTTAGCGGACATCATAATTGCATAGCAGGAAACCCTAAAGGATGTGGTAGAAGACAGTGGAAGGTTTTGAGGAATTCGTTTAAATAAGATCAGTTTTTATGTCTTCACAATAATTATACATATTGGGGAATTCTTAACCAAGTCCCATCCAAGAATTATTCTGAAGCATAAAAACAATGTTCATAAATACTAAGAATGGACTCGACATGTTATAATTTATTTAAATACTTAATTAAATATATATCAATTTAGACTTGTTCTTTTCATATTTTGAAGCCAATTTCTATGCATTTTTTATGGGTCCAGTATTTATGAAAGCCCTTGAAAAGCTCCCAGGCTCTGAGCTGGAGGCCTGCGTTGTGTGATGTCATGTTCTGCACTTGTCAGTTGGGTTTGCTCTGAAGTGTGGCAAGAGAAGAAAGGCACATTCCTGCTCCTGCATCAGTTCTCGGGTGGAAACCACAGGCATCCTTGCAGAGACTTTTGACAACACTTTAAATTCTGCAAATATATTTTGGCATTTTACCAGATGCAATAAGCTGTGCTGGTTCTTCTTAGTAGCCCTTACCTTCAAGGGCTTTATATTTAACAGCCAATAATTATTTTTGCCTGAGACAATTTTTTTCATTTATTATGAATATGTAAATGACAATTTTCAAACTCCCTCTATATTTATTTCCTGGTATTTTGTTGTAAAGAATGATCTTTCCTTCTTAATTATCTATTACCTATCTGCTAATATATTTTATCAGTATGCAGTCATGAATTCTTATATCTTTCAGTAGGTTATTATCCATTTATTATGATGCTTACATTTCCCCTAATATGGCCAGGAGGACTGCTTGTGTGTGGCTACCAGGTCTCTGTTATGTTTTAAAGAGTAGGTGTCTCCAAAAGCTCATGTGTAAGACAATGAAAGAAAGTTTAGAGGAACAATTGGGTTAACCTAATCAGTGCATTAATCCTCTGATAGGGACCACAGGAAGGTTTAGGATACGGGTGGAGGAAATGGGTGTTTGAGAAGTGCCTTTGGGGTATACATTTTGTGAGCTGAGCTTAGCCTCTGCTTCCTAGTACAATGTCCCCAGCTGCTTTTCTCTGCCACACTCTTCCACCATGATGTTCTGCCTCACCTCAGGCCCCAAAGAATGGAGTCAGCAGTGCCTGGACTGAAACTCTGAAATGGTGAGCCACAAAATAAACTTTTCCTCCTTAAAATTGTTCTTACCAGACCTTTTGGTCACAGTGGTAAAAATGCTGACAAAAACAGTCCCTTTGTCATGTCACCATATTTTTGAACACCTTCTTCTTTTCCAATGAGCTCTAGGTCCACTTAGTGTGGAAAATTTATTAGAAGTAAAGATTTTAGGGCTGGAGTGGTGGCTCAGAAGTAGAGTGCTTGCTTGACATGCACAGGAACCCAGTTTTGATCCCCAGCACCACATACACAAGCAAGTGGTGGAAAAACAAAAGACATAAAAAAAAAATAAAATTAATACTCTCTCTATCTCTCTCTTTCTCCTTCTGAAGAAAACCTAAATAAAAAGAAAAAGAAAGATTGTGGGGTAGCTGGAGGGTGTGGCTCAAAGGAAGAACACTTGCCTGGCACATGTTAGTCTTAGAATTCAATTCCCAGCACTGTACAAAAGAAAAAGGAAAAAAGGAATTTAAAAATTGGTGCTAGTTATGCTCCCTGCTAATGGGCTTCATTGTTGGGTTTTTTGTTGTTGTTTATTTTGTTTTTGTTTTTGCAGCAAAGAAAACTAAAAACATGTACACACACTCACACATACAAATTTGTACTGAGATTTCCTACTTTGCTCCAAACTCCGTAGGAGTCTTCCTTTACTATCCATATTCCATGTGCTTCACCCTTTGACCACAAGAAACCTGGTTCCTGACAACATCAATATGTTTACTTCATTGTTCAGTTCTATAATATATATATATATACCACAAAATTTAAGAACTGATATTTCTCCATAAAAAGCAAATCTACAAAGATCGTTCAATAATTGTTTCAATTTTTGTCTTTGTTAGATTAAGGACACATAGCAAAACTACTGTTCACAATGTTTCTTGTTTTATTCTTCTTTAAGCTCACTACTTGTTATGTTTTAGATTTGAGGTGCCCCCCCAAAATCTCATGTGTGAGACAATGCAAGAAGTCTTAGAGGTGAAACGACGGGGCTATGAGAGCCTTAACCTAATCGGTGAATTAATCTCCTCATAGGACCTACCTGAGGGGTAATTGGAGGCATACAGGGTGTGGGTGCAGGAGGTGGGTCACTGGGTCCTTGCCTTTGGGGTATGTATTTTGATCTAGCCATCGGGGTCTGTCAGCTTGCTGATGTGATACCTTGTGCTGCTTCCCTCCACCACACTCTTCCTCCACGATGTTCAGCCTCACCTCCAGCTCTGAGGAATGGAGCCAGCTGTCTATGGGCTAAGACCTCTGAAATCGTGAGTCTTGAAATAAACTTTTCCTTCTCAAATATTCTTGTCAAGTCTTTTGGATGCAGCAGGGAAAAAGCTAACTAAAACACTACCTAATTTTGAGGTCTGGATAATTCCTTCTAATTTCTTCTTTTTTAATTTTTTTTTTTTTTTAGCTTCAATGTAACTTCCTTCTTCTTCCTTTCCCAACTTACCATGATAGACAGGGCTGTCTATTAGATGGTCTATGGCATCCTGTGCTTTTCTGTGAAGAACTTTTCCTCTTTTATCTCTATTGTTGTTTTATGACAGTCTCCCTCAGTGTACTGATATTTAGAGAAACAGACATTGTGCCTCTCTTATTGATTCTTATTGCCCTCTGAACGTATAGTAGGTATTCAACAAATGTTTATCGCATAAATTATTTGTGTTTTAGCTGCTAGGAACTAAGAAAGAGGAAATTTTTACAAGAGTTCATTTGTTACCCTTCTGCTCTATTCTGCTCTTTTTCTTTCTATTTTCCTAGGCAGGAGATATCATGTTAAGTTAGTTGACAAACATTTGGTAAGAAGCACTTTTTTAAAGGAAGAGGGGCCAGTGAGAGAGAGAGAAAGAGAGAGAGAGAGAAGCAATTTTTATTTAGTTTTTTCATGTAACTTTCATTCCTCGGACACTTGGTTGTGTACATGGGTGCTGGGGTTTGAACCTGCGTACTCGTGCATGCCAGGCAAGCGCAGTAACTGCCAAGCCACCACTCCAGCCCCATTAAGAAGCATTTTAAAGCACCTCTGACATATTTCCTGGGCACTAAATATAGAGATCATTTAGGGGAATAAAATCTAGTGGAAAAATGTAGTATGCATTGAGGTTACTTGAGACTCCAGAAAAATTTGAGAGTTATATATCTACATTTATGAACTTTAAATGGTGATGTTCTTGTTTGGCTAGCAATCTGAACATTCCCACATTCATTTGAAAGATATCCTGCCAGGTTTGCTTTACTTTCAATGGTTAAATGTAAAAATAGCTTTTCTCACATGAAGAGCTAGGTATTAGGTTCTGCATATAAGTGTGAAAATCCATTACTGACAGCGTTATAGTGTAAATCACTGTAAATGATTTTTAAGGGGGGTCTAGATCTACATGGCATCCAATTTGGACTCTCTAAATGAAAACCATATGATCAGTGGTTAAATAAAAAATTTTCCTTGTGTGTTAGAAAATAGGGGGAAACAAAGTAGTTTGAACAATGGTAAGAACCTCTTCAAAAGGAATCTAAATTAAGTAGGAAAGAAATGAATGGGAAGTGATTTTTGTCTCATGCTCTCCTTTCCTTGGTTGCTGCTAGATTCCAGAAGCCCTGCATCGTCTTTCCTTGCCTCCTAAGCAAGACCATTGCTTGTTTCTGCTGCATTCTCATCCTTTTGTTGACAAAGTTTCTTTACTTTAACTTAACTCCTGGAGAAAGCTGAGGACTAATAAAATAAAGAATGCAGAATAAGCACAGTGGTATTGCAAGCAAATGTGAGCCTTGGATCCAGAAAACCCGGTCTCTGCATCTCGGCTCTGCCCCCTGGAAGGCCTTGGACAAAGCCAGTGTTTCTAAGTCCTATTTTCTGCATCACTGAAATGATGGCCTATAAATTCTACCTACATTAGAAAACTATATATAAAAATAAAATGATGATCCATTTTCAGTAGTTTTTAAGATTTAAAATTATATACTCTAATGTTTTTCACATTATACCTGGTGTATGCTGAGGGTAGTTTATAGGTATTGTGTAACCTCTATTGGCAGGGAATTAGTGAGTATCAATTATGTGTTCTGTGGACCACATGGGATGCCCATTAGTGCACGCTGGGGCACGGAAGGGGTGCATTAAGAAAGGCTGAAGCTGCAATTTACTATAGCTAGATTATGGAACCAACCCAGATGCCCCTCACTTGATGAGTGGATACAAAAGCTTTGGTACATATATACTATGGAATACTACTCGGCCATTAGAGAGGACGATATTATGTCTTTTGAAATCAAATGGATGGAGAAGGATAGAATTATGCTTAGTGAAGTCTCCCAATCTCAGAGACTCAAGGGCCGAATGGTTTCTCTCATCTGTTGATGCTAGCATATATGGGGAAGCATTAGGGCTGACGGCTAACATAACAAAACTGCAAATTGAATGACTTTCAGAGCATTAGGGG
>PVKS010042028.1:0-15667 GCA_004027875.1 Aplodontia rufa
AGCTACGGTGGCCGTTGGGGATCATATACCATACAGACGGAGACTTGGATTTGGTTCATAACAGCAAGGAGAAAGCCAGCGGAGACTGGAGGCGAAACAAGACGACTGCAAGAGGAGGGCGCCCCTAGTTGCCCCGAGTTGGATAAAGAGACTGAACAATGCCATTCATTCAATAAGGAGCGATGGCAAGCTTATGCCTGTTTCAATGATGCGATAAGGAAACTTGTGCCTCTGGCAGGAGGTTGAACTAATCGACTGTAAGCCTAGGAGATAGTTCCTGAGTCCTTACCCAGCGCAAGGCTTTGTGGCCAGTGCTCCGGAAAGATGGTAGCCAGGTATGTTACCTACAATCCAACGGTAGCCACCTAAGGGCCACCTAGCAGACATAAGGAGTACAGCCATCCCTTCATATCTGGAGAGGATTGGTTTCAGCACCTCAGCGGATAACGAAATCCAGGGATGCTGGAGTCCTTTATGTAAAATGGTGTAGGTATTTGCAATATAACCCATGCACCTCGTCCGGTATACTTTAAGTCATCTCGAGATTACTTGTATTTACATAGTGCGATTTAAATGCCACGCAAATAGTTATACTGTATTGTTTAGGGAATAATGACAAGGGGAAATAAAGTGTATTGATGTTAAATTTTTTTTTTTAAATTTCCCTCTGTAGTTGGTTGAATCAGGCAAATAGATACAGAACCTGTAGATAAGTAGGTCCTAGTGCACAATCAAGTACCGTGCCTGTGGTAGAGAGAATGTCCCCGGAACAACATGCTGCTTTCCTACCAGCAGATAGAGACTGAGAGGGGCTGGTACAGCGGGTGGTGCAGGTGCCCTGCAGCTGTGTTCCTTTCTTCCATTTCCCATTTCCATAGTCTTTTCTGGTACTAGGAGAGGTTTTTCTTCTTTTGGGAAAAGAGCAGTGAAATTCTTTCTTACTGTGGTTACTGTGGATCATAGACATCTCAGTTACTTCTGAACAGCACTTAAAAAAAAAAAACATACAAAGAATCAATAGCATACATTATGCTATAGGAGAGAATGCACCCTGTACTGACTAGTAGTTTAAGGAGTATATGCCATCCTCACCATGCCATAACTCACTCCCAGTGGGCCATTCAACAATTCTTTTAAGCCAGAGGCTTCTGGGTAATGAGGCCTGTATCAGTTATTTCTGGCACAATAGGGTTCTATAACAAAATACCCCAAACTCAGAGATCTAATACAGCAATCATCTATTCTCACTTATGCATCTCAGGATCTAAAACTTATCTAGACTGAGTTCATTAGGCTGTTTTTCACACTGCAAACGGGGTCCAGATCTTCTCCAAATATCTCTCTCCTTCCTTACACCAGTGGGCCAGTCAGAAATGTTCTCTCCTGGTGACAGAAGAAGCAAGAAAACAAGATCAACAAAATAAACATTTTAAACCTTCACTTTGAGTCACATTTAGTAATGTCCATGTGGCCAACCCAATACAAATAAAACAGGGAAGTACATTCTTCCCATGTAGGAGAGGAGAATATGTGTGAATATCTCAACCAATAAACATTTTAACACGCAGCACATGATTAGGCCACTGAATGGTATAGGTATGAGCTGTCACACTTCCTTCGCTGCCAATGTGTTCCCTGGATGTGTGTGACGTTAGGTACCTTCCAGATGGATGCAGAGGTCTTTAAGTCTACAGCTGTTGGTGCTGCTGGCAGGAAAGACAAATTTTTATGTAGACTCTCTGGCTATGCTTGGGAGGCATATTGCTGCCTCCTCCAGGGTCCAGTGTAATTTACCTGCTACCAAGTGGCCAGCTGCTCTTCCTGAAGAATGGTGTCCTTTTGGGTCATCAGTGGCAGAAGACACCAAGATGAGCCGTGGTGAAGCAAAACCATTAGGCTGATTCTAGGCATGCTTCTATCCTATTACTGCAGATACTTAGCATGTGGGCTCTTTGAGCAAAAACTGGGTATTCTGGGGAAAAGGTCAACACTCACTGATTATGGAGACACACATACTGAGAACCTTCTGATGGATGGGACAAGAAATCCACACATTTTGTGCCGGTTTGGAAGGGTCCATCCACATACTTCCCACCAGGCCTCCTGTACCTAAACTCCCAACTTATTTTTTCCAAATCCCAGGTCAACTGGTCAATTAACCAGTGTTCATCTTACTTATGTAAAATGGAAAAGCCAGTGGAAAGCCGGATGTGCTGCTCAGAGTGCTACCATCTGACATGATTTCCCTTCAACCGTCTTGTCAGAGCCATACCTGAGCTGGGTTCAGGCACATGCCGACATATTATACAAATATCAGCACTGGGCCCATTGTGTTCTCTAAGTCCACTACCTGGTCACAGAACCCGGTGAGTCTGAAGATGGGAACTGAAGAGAAAGGCATGCAAGTCACATTTTTGACAGCTTGGTCCTCAGGCCCTTCCTGTATGTACACTTTTAACTTCAGAACTGAATGTTGCTGTATACATCCAACTTTAAGAATCAAATTAAACTAAACTCAGGAAGGGTTCTTCAGATGATAGTCTTTTAGTGCTACCTGGTAGCACCTGTGGCCTTTAGGTGAGGACACAGCCAGTCTGCCATGAGGGAGCTGGGGAATAAGTACCCTAATCTCACTCCCCTCCATCTGTGTTCAAGAAAGTGGGGACTTATGGGGCTTGGCCAGGAGCTCCAAAGTGAGCAAGACCATTGATGTGGTCCCCATAAGCCAGCCTCTGGGGTCTCAGAGTAGAATGGAGAGGGGAAACCCATTGGCTGGGCTGTGGTAGGCAGCTCCTTTGTAGTCACCTCCTGTGTCATACCAGGGTTGGTCTGTGTCCAGTACACTGTGGCAGAAATAATGAAATGTCACTGAACAAGTTAGGTTACAAAAGGCAGTGCACCTTCAGTTTTGGTCGCTGGTAGGCAGTTTTCTAAGATGGGCCCATGATTCCCGCTTCCTAGTATGCGTGTCCCTGTATAATACTTCCTGTTGAATGTCAGCTGAACCAAGCGAGTGAGGACGCGGCCTGGGCGCTGGCTGGACCCGGGACCGCTCACCCTCCCCTCTCTTAGGCAATCACTTTATTTGCTGACAGCATCTGGGGCTCTGGATGATTTTGGTCTGGTTTCCAAGACAACCCGGCGCACCTACAGCTAGGGGCAGAATTGCCAAGTTCCAGAAAGGGAAATTTTGGAGGTGGTGACGGAGAAGCTTTGAAGCCATCGCGAAGACTGGAGAATTCTGGACCGGGGCGTGGCGAGCGCGCTGGGCGTGGCGAGCGCGCTGGGCGTGGCGAGCGCGCTGGGCGGGGGCACCCCGGGCCGGAAGTTGCCTCTGCCCTTTCCACAAATGGCGGCCGCGGCGCCTCTCGCTCCTCTCTCGTAGCCAATGGCATCCCCACGCCCGGCTGACTCACAGCGGCGACTCCGGCGCTACGTTGTATGATGCAACGCCGAAGTCGAGGAAGCCGTCGTCGCACGTTGCGGTGACAAGGCGGCGGCGGTGTTGGGACCATGTCCTTGGAGGTGACCAGGGCAACTGCAGGGATGGTGCTAGGTGAGTGAGGTGCGCTGTGTGGAGCCCTGCTCCCTGCCTGGGTAGGAGTGCCAGTGCGGACCCCAGTACCCAGCGCACGGTGGGCGCGCCCCAAATATTTGCGGAACAAGCGGCGGGGTGGAGGGAGGAAGGGGCCTGCGACCTCGCTGGGAATGAGATGGGCCAGGCCGGACACCTTAGAGCCCTGTGGGTCCTGGGGCTGCGGTGGTGGCCTCGCCGGGCCCTGTCCCGCGGCGAGAATCCCGAGGTTCCAGTGAGCCCTCGGCACTGTGAGGGGCTCAGGAACGTAGTGTAGCCCTCTGATAGAATTCTTCAAAGGGGTCTTCAGGAAAGGACTTAGGAATTTCAATTCTCTTTCGCGAAGCATCATTTTACAATGAGATTTCTAGTAGAAAAAAGGGAGGGACTAGTAGGAGATCTCGGCTGATGTCACAAGGAGGCTTATGCAGATGTGAGGTCTTGTTCAATTTGTATAACCCCAGAGCTTTGGTTTCTTTGAAAAAAAAAAAAAAAGAACTGTTGTGCTTTTTTTTTCTTCCCATCTGTCTATCAACACTGGGATGTTTATTTCACCCTCAGTGCAGGCCTTAAAGATGGATATTGTTTTCCCCATTTTGTAGACGAAGAAGCATGCGAAGGTTGAGTAAATTTCCCCAGAGTAACCAGGGCTTTTAAGATACAATATCTAAGATTCCAATTTAGGTCTGGCCATCTTCAAAGTCCTTGCTCTATTATTTATTACTTAAGCAGAAGGAAGTACAATCACAAGTTAAAATGGTCAGAGGGTTTATTTTGAAAAGGTAAATTTCTAACTCATGTAACTCATGGGTATCTTTGATGTAGGGAGTTCGAAAATAATTATGGATATTAATTTTTTTCTGACTGGTAAGTTTTGCTAATTTGTTCTGTTTGCAGAGGTAAAGAATGGGTAAAAATAGTTACATTGTTGATTAACAAAGTTGTTGGTCAGATAACTTACTCTCCTTTTGCAAAACAGCAGAGCTGTACGTCTCAGATCGAGAAGGAAGTGATGGTACAGGAGATGGAACCAAAGAGAAACCATTTAAAACAGGCCTAAAGGTAGTGTCTCTTCTTATTAGGAAAATGACTCTGGCATTTGTTAATAATTTGTATTAATGATTATGTGACTTGCCAAGAATTTTATTTCCATGTGTAAAAGTCAACTTTTCATTGCTGTGACCAAAATATCTAACATGTACAACGTAAAGGAGGAAAGGGTTTTTTTGCCTGTTTCTCAGAGTTGGCCTTACATATGCCAGGCAAGTGCTTTACCACTAAGCCACATTGTCAGCCGTTGTAGAGGTTTAGTTCATTGTCAGCTCAGGTGGCCTGAGATGAGGCAGGACATCATGGAGGAAGAACATGAGAGAGGAAATCCATTCAGCTCATGACAGCAGGAAAGGCCCAAGAACATATCAAGAGCATACCTGCAAGGACCCACTTACAGGATTCCACCTCCCACAGTTTCTACCACTTCCCAGTAGTCCATTCAAACTATGAATCCATCAGTCTGGTGATCAGGTCAGAGCTCTCTTGATCCAATCACTTTCCAAAAGCCCCACCTCTGAATATTGCTGCAAGTCTTCAAACACATGAGCCTTTTGGGGACATTCCAGTTCCAGTCCATAACATAGGGTCTCACTCTGTTGCCCAGGCTGACCCTGAACTCCTGGCATCAAGCTGACCTCCTGCTTCAGCCTCCCAAGTTTATGAGACTACAGGTGCATGCCACTGTTTCCCACTAAAGCACTAGGTTTTGAAGAGATTTTTCAGAAAACAGAAAATATGGTAGAACGAATACAGATATATTTAATAGTGTTAGATTATCAAGGTCAGGGGTGGGTAGCACATCCCTATAATCCCAGATCCTCAGGAGGCTGAGGCAGGAGGATGGCAGTTTTGAGACCAACTTTTTCAACTCAGCAATACCCTGTCTCAAAATAAAAAATAAATAAAGTTGGTTGTATAGCACAGTGGTATACTGCATGTGGGTTCACTGCCTGGTACTGTAAAACAAAATGATCAAAGCCTACTTTCTTTTGAACATTTAAAACAGGTGTCGTCTTTTCTTTTTTACCACAAATTGGAATTTTGGAATATTGGAATATTTCACTCCCAACAACTCAGCTGGTCAGTTTTTCTAAGAATGAAAATCATCTTTCCTTAGTCACACTTCAGAGGTTCTTAGTAAATTCACCATAGTCCTGACGAATATGATCTTGAGTCTGGAAACTCAAAGCCCTGATTTATGTTAGCACATCAAGAATGGGCCCTTTTCTCAGAGCAGACTTGTAAATCTGAAGTTTGAAAATAAATTACTAGTTTACTGACCTATTGTTAATTCTCAGGACCTAGAATCCTCCCATACATTCAACATGTTCTCTCTAAGCAGACTTTTATGAAAAACCAAATAAGGTCAAAGGGGTTCCTATGGAACTAGGACTCGCAACAACGGTGTTTGGTAACTAATGCATCAGGTTAAGGTATGGCCCAGGACATCCCTCTTCAGTGGTTATGAATATATCTGTTCAGCTGGAAAGCTAGGATCCATCCCCTACAACTGCCATACAACAGAGATGGTGAAATGCTCCTTGGAAAAGCACTGGCCAGTTCCCCTTCTTGTTAACTGTGTTACATTTAGTTATTGAGTACTTGTCTGAGAGCATTCTCTCCTTTTAGGTTAAACCATATGGCAGTTCTTTGTGTGTCAGATATGAATCTTGCTTTTTAACTCTTAGAGGGAAATCTTTCTCTTTTCTGGGTTATTGGGGTGCTTTCCCAAACTGAAAACACTGTTTCTTTAGGAGCTGGTTACCGCACTTACCTGGCATGCAGGAGTACTCAGGTTCAAACCACAGCACCACGTACACAGTGAAGTGTCCGAGCAATGAAGACAGCATGAAAAACTAATTAAAAATTGATTCTGTCTTTCCTTTTTTACTGTCCCTTTCTCTATTAAAAAAAAAAAAAAGCACTGTGTAGATAAGCCTTATGTCACTTTTAGCAAGATGTGCCATTTTGATTTAAGGAATAACAATTTGGCTCTTTCATTTCGGTGATTTAAGAAGAGGGATCCGCACAGATTGTCAGGTTGTGAGTGAGTTCTAAATGACCAACAAATGGAGTCATGCACTGCTTAATCACTGGGATAGAGAGTACTTAACACAGACTGAGATAGTCGTGATAACACTAGGCAATCTTTTGGGAGCACAGGTAGATATGTGAGTCATTGTTGACTAAAGTGTCATTATGTGTAGCACATGACCATATCCCTGTTGTGTTTAACTGTTAAAAAGATGGACTTTCGTGTATGTTATCAAAAGATCCAGTTTCCCTCCTCCTCTTCAGCCAATCATTGGATTGGTACTGATATCCTTTTAGAAAAGGTCAGTTATAAGCTTCAGATCTAAATCTTGGCATCAGAGGGAATAATTCATTCCTTTAACTTCCTGTTTAATAATTTGATAGAAATTTTGAAAGAATAAATGAAGCAGTTAATAAAATAGTCATCTTTTATATTCAGTTAACTATTTTTTAAAAACACACAAACTAGGGCTGGAGAGGTAGCTCAGTGGTAGAGTGCTTGCCTGCTATGAGCAAAGTCCTGGGTTCAAACCCCAGCACCACATACACAACTAAGTGTTGGAAAAACAAAAGCCAGATGAAAAAACAAATAAAATTTAAAAGAAAAACACTCAAACTATAACATGGTAAATGATGTTAATGTAGCAGTGACTGATAGGTACCAGTACTGATGCAAAAATTCCTACATTCAGGAATTTTTCAGTTCAGCCATTTGTGAATTTTGTTGTTATTTTATTATTATTTTATTGAAATAATTTAAAAAATCTCATACCTGGTTCACTGATTTCTTAAAGAGCACTAACGTGGACGCCTTCTGCAATAGGCTTTTACTCTTGGCTGTCTTTGACATTGTCAATTTACCTGTGCTGATCACCGTGGCCACTGGAGATCTGACGCTTCTAGTCTGCTTGTTTAGGGGAGCTGTGTGCTGCCAACTGAACTTGCCAGGATTATTTGTGGAAGGACCTGAGGGCTTCTAGAGCATAGTGCTTCTTAAATGTGTTCAGCTAGTCACTCCATTAACATCAGCTTTTAGCTGTTGGGGTCTTTATGCTTTGGCTCTTGATCATGTTCTAGATTGTTGAAGTTGTCTCATAACTAAGGGATTGCATTAAGTATTTGCAGTATTAAAAGATTCTTTTTTCTCTTTCTGTACCCCAGGCTTTAATGACAGTAGGAAAAGAACCATTTCCTATCATATATGTAGATTCACAAAAAGAAAATGAGGTAGGATGAACCTAAAACTTTACAGTTATATTTTGTGATTAAATTGCATCAGGACATAGAGGTCTTGAAAAAAATTACGTATTGTTTTTTTTTTCTCTAGAGGTGGGACGTTATTTCTAAATCACAGATGAAGAACATTAAAAAAATGTGGCATAGGGAACAAATGAAGAGTGAATCCCGAGAGAAGAAAGAGGTGATTAATTTATTTGCCAGTGTGTGCATTTTATTTATTTTTGTACTTGGAGATAGGACCTTTATTTTTAATCTTTTATTGGTGCATTATAATTATGCACCATAGATTCATTATGCCATATTCATACATGCACATAAACATAACTTGGTCATTCTTGTTCCCCAGTTCCTTCCCTTACCCTCCCCTTCTTCCTCCCCCAGTCTGCTTGCTCTACTCTGCTGATCTCCTTTCCGTTATCACTGTGTACATTTTTTAAGTTATATGCTGGAAACCATTTTAACCAATTACTTTTATTATTAAAAGGCCGAAGATAATTTGCGAAGAGAAAAGAACCTGGAAGAAGCAAAGAAGATTACCATTAAAAATGATCCAAGTCTCCCTGAGCCAAAATGTGTGAGTGTGTATATCATTTCCAGTATCGTGGACTTGGCTAGATCAAATCGTTATTTCTGGGTTTGAGGAATATAGCACATCTTTTGTTCTTTTTAGAAGGGATGGGTAGGATATTTTAAAATTACGAGGCTGGTCCTTCAGGGGTTCATTTTAATATAGTTTAGCAATTGCATGTTGAACAAAGTCTGTGCTGTGTGGTATTGGTCAAATGATTTTATGTTCTCTAGGATCAATTTCTTCACCATAAAATGAGGTGGAAATCCATGATGTTTTTTTCTTTTTCTTGTTCTGAGGATTGAAGCCAGGGCCTTACACATGCTAGACAAGCACTGTTTCACTGAGCTGCATCTCTAGCCTGGAAATTCATGATTTTTTAAAAAGATGGAAAAGTGTGATTCTGTGAAATTGGGTTTATTCTGCTGGTTCCTTCGAATCTGTCTGGAACCTAGATTGTTGGATTGTGAATGAATATGGTTGCTGATGAACTGATGAATTTCTCCTACTTCCTTCCTGATGGAATTTGTTACCTTGACCATATTCACCATCTCCTTCCTTTATTCATTTCTCTCCTTTGCCTGTCAAACAAAAAGCCTTTGTTAGCTTCAAGTCACAGAACAGTTCATGTTGAGGCTAGGACTATTGGAGTAATGGGAAGCAGGTGCTCCATTTAAGAAAAAGCGAATTCATTTATTAGCTGATTTTTCTATAGAAGTATTTGAAATCTTACTGGGTGCCTCTCATTGCCAGATTTGCACTAAAGTGTTAAAGAAAAATCACAAATAATGCCAAATTAGAGGGAGTCACTCTACTGCAGGTTAGAACCAAAACATTTCACCATGTTGGGTTTTAAAGAAAAAATGAATCCAAGTATTTTCTTAGTGTTCATCTGATATTAGTGGAAATGTTGGTATGTGATAAGTGATGTGATCAAGTATTATTTATTTTGACAGGTGAAGATTTGTGCTTTAGAAGGATATAGAGGCCAGAGAGTAAAGGTGTTTGGCTGGGTTCATAGGCTGCGTAGGCAAGGTAAATGGTATCACTTTTCTTTTCCTCTTTTTAATTTTAAATAGCACGAGTCTCAGATGAAGAAAAACTTACAAATATTTACTTGGATTTGTTTACGGAGTTTTGTTTCCTGTGGTGTGCTGGTTTTAAAAGGACATAGTGATGTATAGCCTAATTTTTTTCCCAACAGTATGGCTTTTGAAAGCTTAAAAATCACTTAAATTCTGTTTTAACTGTTAGCAACAACTGTGATTTGGAGGTGTCCAGTAAATTCTTGTCAAGTTAAATTTTTAATTATTTGAAGAAAAACAGGGAATGTGTTATAGGAAAATCAGATCCTAATCTGAAGTTTGGCCGTAGGTTTACTCTTATAATTAGTATATTTGCATTCTGCTTCTCCCTTGGTCCTGATGTTTTGTTTTCTCTTTTTATTATTTTATAACATTTTTATTATAATTATCAATTCTTTCATAAAAACAAATGGAACATAAATTTAAATTTTTTTAGCAATATTTATGCAACTCCCATTGAGTGCATGGTTCGAGTCCAGGGCAAAGAAAACACAGTCCTTTACTCATATCCTACTGTCTTACTGTCCCGTGTTCACGGGGATCACGAGGATCACATGAGATTTGGAAGTACAGCACAGTGAAAGTAAAATGCTTTATAAATATCGCATAGCACTTTTACTGGTAGATATTTCTTTTCTTTCTTTCTTTTTTTTTTTTAAAGAGAAGGACGGGGGTGTATCAATTTTTTTTTTTATTGAGTTTTTTTTTTTTCACATGGCTTTCGTTGCTCTGACACTTAGTTATGTATGTGGGTGCTGGGGTTTGAACCTGTGTACTTGCACATGCCAGACAAGCTCCGTATCCACTGAGCCACCGCTCCAGCCCACTGGTGGGTATTTCAAAGGAAGAGACCATACAGTAATATAGGAGGTTTGAATTTGCAGTGCTTAATATTGATATTTCTATAATGTAAGATTGAATTATGAAAAAATACTTTCTAGTCCCTGGTCTGGCTAAATTTCTATACTCATTTTAGGAAAGAATTTAATGTTCCTGGTGTTGCGAGATGGTACAGGTTACCTTCAGTGCGTCTTATCGGATGAGTTGGTAAATATTTTTTAAAATTTATGACTGAAAATTAGGTTTTTTTCAGGAGGTTCCTTTATTGTTACTTTTGGGAATTTTAGGATCTATATCCATATTTAAACTATTATTTTCACAATGGATACCTATGTCAAAACATGTTGCATGTTGTAAATAAAAAATTATTTGTTAATTATATTTTAATAAGCTGGGAGAAAATTTTGGTGTGTAAAATTACCAACACATTAAAAAAAATAGAACAGTTTAAGGAATCCGTATCATCAGCTTCAATAACTACCAATTTCTGGCTAATCCTAGGATGATGTTACTCTTTCAGACATCATATCATTTTATTCAAATATACTTCCGTATGCATCTCTACAAAATATATTTTTAAGGTAGTTACCATTATTACCTCCTCCCCAATTAGCATAAACTAAATTTTATCTAATATAAAAGTATCTATTCTATTATGTTCTCCTAATTAATTTTAATGAATTTGTAGTTGATTGGTTTGAACAAAGATCCAAACAAGATCTTCACTGCATGTCCGATTGATGATGCTAAAATCTGTTTTTTATAACAGTGTCCTCTTTTCATTTCTGTTTTCCCCCCAATTTATTTTTTGGTGAAAACATAACAAATTGTCCTGTAGAGCTTTTCACATTCTAGATTTTGCTGATGCATCCTATGGTATCATTTAATACATTCTTTTGTTTTCTGTATATTTTATAAAGGGGTGAGGGAATGTGTGATTAAGTTAATTTGATTAGTGAGCTTAGGTGTTTACAGCCTGAACCCACCATTGTCAAAGTCCTCATCACATTTTTTTTTCTTTTTTGGTGGTAATGGGGATTGAATATAGCACCCTTTTTGTTTTCATTTTGAGATAGGATCTTGCTAAGTTGCCTAGGCTGGCCTTGAACTTGCAGTCTTCCTGCCTTGGCCTCTAGGGCAGGGATTGCATGACTCATCATGTCTGCATCTCTAAAAATGAGGTCTTTTTTGTTGTTGCTCTTGTTTTATCTAAGTTTTTTCCCCCCCAGTATTGGGAACTGAACAAAGGGATGCTATTCCTGCTTTTTTTTTTTAAATTTTGAGACAGAGCCTTGCTAAGTTGCTAAGCTGGCTTTGAACTTGTAAACCTTCTGCCTTAGCCTCCTGAGTCACTTGGATTATAGGTGTGTACCCCCATATGTGGTGGCCTTTCTGTTGTTTAAATGGTTTGGATTTGAGCAAAACAAAACAAAACAAACCTGTTCATACATTTTTAAGAGATGAGGGCTGATATCATGCTTGTGTTTGTATGTGTGTGTATATATGGATGTATGTACGTAAGTATATATGTATGTGCGTCAGTGCACCTCTATATGATCATGCATCTCAGCAACAGGGTCACATCCTGAGAAATAGGTCGTGCATCTGTTTTGTTATGTAAATGTCATAGAATGTACTTACATAAACTAAGCTATGACATCAGTAGGTGGTACAACCATCTAGTATGTTGTTCATTGTTGATAGAAACTGTATTTGTCATATGGTTTTGCCAATCAGTTTGTTTCCGTTAAAAAGAGCTGTTCTTTATTCTTTTTTTTTTTTTAAAATGACAGTCTTATTCCTTTTTTACCAATATTTGCCCACATAACTTATTTGTAAGTAATACTTTTAACTTTATATTTTTAAGAATATTTTAACATCAACATAAATAATTTGAATTTTGATTTTTTTTTTTTATAGTGTCAGTGTTACAATGGAGTAGTCTTGTCTACTGAGAGTAGTGTTGCTGTATATGGAATGCTAAATCTTACCCCAAAGGGCAAGCAGGTAAGTGGATTGAGCTCACTGGCTGAGTGACTAGGTGTCTTTTTTTATACTTTTCAGAATTTGGCATGTGAATACACAAAAGTGAAGCACTTGTAAAAAAAAAAATTTGTTTTTTAAAGAGAGAGAAAGAAAGAAACAATTTTGTTAAGTTTTTCATGTGGCTTTCATTGCTCTGAGACTTCATTGTGTATGTGGGTGCTAGGGTTTGCACTCACATACTTGTGCATGCCAGGCAACTGCCAAGCCACTGCTGCAGCCCCGCACTTGTAAATTAAATTTGGTATACCTTTTTTTCCCCAGTGAAATGCATGCATTCTATGATTTGTCTTAGTCCATTTTCTGGTCCTATAACAGAATACCACAGACTGATTTATTAAGAAAAAAAATATTTCTCATAGCTCTGCAGGCTGGGCAGTCCAAGACTGAGGGGCTGCATCTGGTGAGGGCCTTCTTATAGTGTCATAACAAGGTAGAAGGCATCATATGGTGAGAGAACATATAACCAGGATGAGTCTGAACTCACTTTCATAACTAACAAGTAATGCACTCCCAAGATTATGACATAAATCCATTTATGGGGCAGAGTCCTCGTGACCAAAACACCCCGCATTCCCCCCACCTCCCAGCATTGTTGCAGTGGCAATTAAATGTCATTGAGACTTTTGGAGGGAACAGACTTTTATACCAGAGCTCAACTTGTATGATAAGAACTCAGGGATTTGCAGCTTTACCAAATTCTGGATCCTCATTGGCTATCATATAGCCACTTGCTGTGGTTATAAAAATTACTTTTTTTTTTCAGTTAGATGGAAATAAAAACAACCTATCCCCAAAATTTCTGAAAGATGTGTAATCTAAACCTAAAACACTCTGAGCAGAATTTAGAAGCCTTTTTTTAAAAAAACAAATATATATATCTGATATTCAGAGAACTGTTCTATTTGTGCTTTAGCCAAAGACACATAACCTATTTCAGTTATAGGTCATATAACTATTGTTATACCTGTTGATTAGGAAACAAAACAGAAAAATCTAACGTATTAGCTACATGAGGGAACAAGCAGTCCTAATGAACTAGAAATGTTGGTAAGAGGTGTCATGGAGTTCATGCAAAACAGCCTGTAATAAAAATGTTTTGGATTCCAGCTCATTGAGTTTTCCTCGGAAGCAATGAGATTGCAACATGAAATAGTCATGATCTTGCTGTCCACTGTTTGGCACCAAGATTATTATATATTCCATGACATGAATTTTTTTAAATGAAATTATTAGCGAGAATTTGAGTTTTTAATGTGTATGTGTATATTTTAAAAGTTAACAGCATTTAATAAAACCTTTGCATTTAACTTTTTCAATGTGGATAAATATGAAGAGACACCAAAATGTTAATAGTACCTAATAGTTACTTCACGTTATAAGATTACGATAGTTTATTTTCTAGTTTGTGCTTTTAAAAAGAAAGTGGTGTGTGTGCATTTACTCTGAAGAAAAACTAAATATAAAAGTATCAGTATAAAATTGGATTGAGTCTTGACTTTTAGAAGGCTAATGTTGCTAATGATGAAGTTCGTAGAATTATTAGTTTACATTTAGGTGCAGTGGTACATGCTTGTAATCCCAGCTACTCGGGAGGCTGAAGCAGAAGTTTAATAAGTTCAAGGGCAGCCTTGGCAACTTCTTAAGACCCTATTTCAAAATAAAATTTAAAAAGCCTGGGGATGAGTACCTTTGGGTATAATCCCTAGTACTGCAAAAGAAGAAGAAGAAGAAAAAAACCCCAGCTTACTAAAAATTTGGATAGACGTAAAATCTTCAGCACTGTTAATTTTTTGTTTCCTTTTCCTTCCCTCTATCTCTCCCCACTCTACCTTTTAAAAATGTAGGCTCCAGGGGGCCATGAGCTGAGTTGTGACTTCTGGGAACTTGTGGGGTTGGCCCCTGCTGGAGGAGCTGATAACTTGATCAATGAAGAGTCTGATGTTGATGTCCAGCTCAACAACAGGCACATGATGATCCGAGGAGAAAATATGTCCAAAATCCTAAAGGCACGATCCGTGGTCACCAGGTGCTTCAGAGATCACTTCTTTGATAGAGGATACTGTGAAGTAAGTGTGATGGTCATCTTTTGCAGATAGTACCTCCTTACCATTTTAAAATTTAAAAGGCGGTGCTCACAACAGGCCTGTGTTTCCTCTTCCATACGAACAGGTTACTCCTCCAACATTGGTGCAGACACAGGTAGAAGGTGGCTCCACACTCTTTAAGCTTGACTACTTTGGAGAAGAGGCATTTTTGACTCAGTCCTCTCAGTTGTACCTGGAGACCTGCCTTCCATCCTTGGGAGATGTTTTTTGTATTGCACAGTCATACAGAGCAGAACAATCCAGAACACGAAGGCACCTTGCTGAGTAAGAAATTGTCTTTATTTATTTTTAGAAAATATCTTTAGAAATGACGTCTGTGTGTGGGTAGATGATGTCTATGTGAAAAAATCTGGTGGCCTAAGAGGATAATGAAAGAACATGTTAAGTTTTGCCTCTTACCCCACAGGGAAGATCTGTTTTTTTTTTTTCACTTTGCCTTGTACTTTCATGTGTTAAGGAGTAAAGGAAGGACTCACTACTCAGGGGCAGAGAGCTATATAAAACTAATTAGCAGAGTTGAGAATTGGTTAGCAGTGTTGGAATTTTACCTTTCTGGATAGTTTTCCTATGTTGTCTTTGCTTGAGAAAAACCTAGTGTGAAAGAAAAGCAACTCTGAGTGTCTTGTTGTTCAGATACACTCACGTGGAAGCGGAGTGCCCTTTCCTGACCTTTGAGGATCTTCTGAACAGATTGGAGGACTTGGTTTGTGACGTAGTAGATAGAGTATTGAAATCACCGGCGGGGAGCATAGTGTATGACCTCAACCCGGTAGGTGGAGTGTTTTTACGAAGGTAAACAAATTATAGTCCTTTTTGGGAAGCCAGTGGAGTCTTCTTCAGTTTTTCTAAATTTCATCTTGGCAAGCTGAAATAAGTGACTAAAATTTGAAGTCAAAATTTGATGCAATCATTGTCAGTGTTTTAGTCAGATTTTTCATTGTTGTGACTAAAAGACCTGACAAGTACAATTTTAGGAGGAAAAGTTTATTTAGGGGCTCATGGTTTCAGAGGTCTTAGTCCATAGAAGGTCGGCTCCATTCCTTGGGGCTTGAGGTGAGACTGAACGTCATGGCGGAAGAGTGTGGCAGAGGGAAGAGGGTCAAGGCATGGCTCCAGGAAGGAG
>PVKS010042029.1:0-15679 GCA_004027875.1 Aplodontia rufa
CGGAGGAGGAGGAGGAGGAGGAGGAGGAGGAGGAGGAGGAGAAGGTCCCCAGGGGCAATGGTGGTCCTCGTGGGCACTGTCCTGCTCTCAGCACTGTTTAGGACCTTCCTGTGGAGTCAAGATGGACTTCTCCATGCAAGTCACTGTGACAACCAGGCTGCGGACCCTGCACAGACACAAAGAATTTGAGGGAGACTTCAAGAATCCCATGAATCCCAGGGAGAGCTTAGCAGGTGCAGCAGGACTCACCTGGCCTGGAGGAACAGGGGAGAGGTCTGAGCCCCCAGGGTCAGTATCAGTGTGGAAAGTTCCACATGGGATTTTTAAAGTTAATCTGCACCAGAGGAAGCGATGACAAGAGGGATTTCTCTGCTCTCTGCTTGCTATAAGGGACAGGGATCGAGGTCCAGCTGAAAACTTCCATTTTGTGGTGAGGGTAAAGGTGGCCTCCTCTCAGGAATTTGGAAGCCCTCATTCACATGCTTTTGGAAAAGTGTGAGGTTTTGGTTTTCACTACTCTTTAGAAACTGGTACAATTCCTTATGAAGTCACATGGCCTTGGAGTCTACTTTCCTGGGAGTTTATCCATGATATGACCTCAGTGTCTGTCACTGGTCTGCTGAGGCTGCCTGCACCATGGCTCATCCTTAATGGGTGCACAGTTCTAGAAATCTATGTGTACACATCAGTTGTACTGTGTGTTGGCCTAGAATCACTTCTGAGACCCTCATGGGCTCTGATGTTTCTCCAGCACCCTGCATATACTGCTGAGCATGGCTGTGGTCACCTCATCTGCACACAGATGTCTTGAACATGCAAAACATAAAATGAGGCCATCCTTCAAGGACTGGATACAATGTAACAAGGTATATTGTCACCAACTGATGAGGATGTCTTCCATGACAGGCAACTTGGAAATGGGTTTTTGGTAACTCAACCAAAGAAAGAATGTCCTTGAGCCTCATGGAAAGGGACCACATGATGGTTTCCTCAGCACTGATTACTTAGCAAAGATCCTGGGTCATGAGTTTTGGTACCTGCCTGTCAACCCAGGAGGGTCCCTGAGACCCTTCAAGGTCCATCACTTGGGGATCTGTTGGGAAGCTGAGAGGAAGACTCTCCAGAAGCAGTTGATGGAATCAATGAAGATGCATTTCCAAAATCAGGATCAGAATGAGCTGGATGGGAGGCAGCTCATTGATAGAGTGCTTCCAAGATTTCAGGAGGCCCTGGGCTCCTTCCCCTGGACAGAAGAACAATCTCCTCCCCACATACTGGAAGCCCTACACTTTATTTCCATGTTTGCACTGGTTCTTTGAAGTTGCACATAATGATGTGATTTGTTGTCATAATTTAATAAATGCACAAAATATAACAAAGTGATTTAGCCAAAATCCATCCCCAGACTTCCCACTCCCTCACCTCCTCCACCCTCTGTTCTACTTCCTTTGTTGATCTCCCTCTGATTTCTGTAAATTTTCCAAAGTTTATCTATTGCACAGGGATTATTTGTATCTTAAAATACTTTTTAATCTTATGATTTTCTCTTCTCATTATTCCCTATCCTCTTTCCTCCCCTATCTTCTGCTCTTTCCTGTACTGTGCTAAACTTCCTTTATCCCATGCATTAATTGCTACTTGATTTGTTTACTATTGAGTCGTATCCTTCCTTACTTTTTAGTTTGCTCTAGTATTCACATAGGAGAGAAAACATTTTTACTAGGACTCTCTTTGTTTGCCTCATTTCACATAGCATTATGTTCTTCTTGCCTGTGGTACACAGGGACCCTCTGAACCTAGATGCTCGGATACAGGTCATGTCCTGCTCTGCCCCCTCTCTCCAGATTTCTAAGATTCTGGAGTTCAACCCACAGGGGCTGTTGTCATCTCTGCCTCCTTTCCCTTAAAACATATGTCATTAACAGTGACCATTCAAGGTTCTCATCCCCCTGTGGAAGCCTTGTCATATCTGTCTTCTCGAGCACATGGTACCATGTGCTCTAGAGTACATTGTACCACAGCCTCCAGACTCTGTACTCAGGGGACTCCAGCTCTGAGGAGGGGGCTTCCTAGCACTGACTTCATGGGTGCTGGATGATAAGGAGCTGAGCTTGTATGACTTTGGTTGATTTAGGATGGCATGGGTCAAGATCTGCAGTAAGATTCCTTCTTGGTGTTGAAAGGTGAGAATTTTGCATACAGTAAAGTGCCAAAATCTCCTCTGTTATGGGTGGAAACTAAGGAAACAGTCTCCTAAGAGGAGAGTGGATGTTGGTCAGCAAGGACTGGGAAAGGTAGATGGGAAGGGTGGAAAAGGTTTGGACCATAGATACAAGAGTAAAAAGATGTACTTGGGAACAGTTCTGGTGTTCATGGTACAGTGGTGTAACTGTAGTCTATGACAATATGAAGCATTCTAAGTACCTGGAGATTGTGAGGTGTCCCTGATTAAGAAATGTGAATAAAAGGAATTACCATCACCTCAATTTGGTCATTACATAGCTTACATGTTTCACTATATCACATTGCTCTCCATAAATATGTATCTGTGTATTATGTGTAAGTGGACAAGAAAACAAAGTCACAAAAGACATTAGTGTCATGGGTATTGTGAGGATTTCCCCATGATGCCAACCCCTCCTAGCGTGATGATGTACCCATGATTCAACCCCTCCTGATGGCTACATCAGTGGCTTATAGAATATAGTATGTGTCTCTATGTGCAAAAGTACTTGAGTGTGAGTGTACACATTGTGGGTGAGTATTTTTGAATATATTTTTGAAATAGTGTGTGTTTCTGTGCATCTGTGTGAGAATGCTTGTGTCTCTGGTATTCAATATGCATGAATGTGCATGGAATAGAAAGTATGTGTGTCAAGATGTGTAAATCCATGTCTGCAACTGTCTGTGCAAGTGATGAGTTAGGAGGGCATTTGTGCAGTTGTGTGCCTATGTGTGAGAGAGTAAATCCATGTGAAATTGTGTGGCTATGAGTCTTGTGTGTGCATGTGTTAATGTTTACTTGTATTTCTTGTCTGTCCTTGTGTATCAATTTGTTTGGGGAACACTCCCTACCCAGGACCCATCTCCTTAGCCAAAGTCCTCCAGGTCTCTAATGACCTATGCTCTGGGCTCCACACTTCATTCCTTACTCCTACAACCCAGGCTGCAAGTGTATGGAGACAAGATGGGGACTTCACCATCTTCAGTTCCTCACTGAGGGAGGACAATGCCTGATAGCTCAGAACTCTGGTAGGCTTTTCCATGCAGCCAAGTCGTCAATCCCTGTTCTGCCCTCATCTGCAGTCTGGGACCCAGGGGCAGGACTGGAAACCTGGTCCCAAATGCAAGGGGTTTATGAAGATCTTCTCCCAGGAGAAATCACCAAGTGGTGGGAGAGGAAGGCACAGGGCAAGGCCAGGTGCAAACAGGCAACATCTCCTCCAATCCAGGATGAGCCTCAGCCTACCCTGCAGAGATCCCAGGGAGCAGTGTCCTCACAGTCCTCCCTCTAAGTCAGGGACCTAACCTGTCACTCACCTGCTCCCAGGGCCATTTACCAATGCCTGCCTGGATATGCTGTGTGTTCAAGCAAAGTGCAGAGAACACAGGACAGGTATACAGGTCTGAAGGGATGAAGAGTCTGAGACCAGCTGGACTTTCAGTACCTAAGTCTGCTGCAGCTGCTCATGCAAGATATGGATGGGGGAGGGTGCAGTCCTGGAGCTCATGTGGCAGCCAGGTGACAGTGAAGCAGGCTGATGTGTGTGAGGAGACCTACATTACAGGGGAGGGAACAGGGCAGGAGGCAGGGGCTGTGCTCGGTTAAGCCCCAAGAGAGAAGCACCCAGAGCCTGTGTGGATGTTAGAAGTGGACTGGGCTGAGGAAGGGCAAGGGAGATGGCAAGAAGGTGGGTCTGGGCTCAGGAATGTGGGTATGCTTGGATGTGCTTCCAAAGTCCACAAGTACCACCTGCTTTCTCTCCCCAGGTGTACACATCAAAAGGGGCAGAGAGAGGGGCCCAGAGATCCATGGAGGACCCAGGTGGTCCAATCTATGCCTTTCCCATTTATAGACAAGGGCCAGCCACATGCAAATTTATCTTCAGCTCTGGGTTCAAATTCCCCTCTTGGACTGCAGGGGCTCACAGCTCTCTGCTCAGACAGGGCTGAGAAGCAGGGTGTGGACTAGAAGATGAGGCTGCTGGGTCTTCTCCTGTGCCTGGTGACAGCTCCCCAAGGTGAGTGTCCCCAGTGTCAGTCGTGGGTCCCTGGGGAGGTTGTGACTGCCAGTGAATGACAGGGTCTGACTCTGCTTTCCCCAGGTGTCCTGTGCCAGGTGCAGCTTCAAGAGTCGGGACCTGGCCTGGTGAAGCCATCACAAACCTTGTCCCTCACCTGCACAGTCTCTGGTCAGTCCATCACAAGCAGTGATTATTACTGGAGCTGGATCCGTCAGCCTCCAGGGAAGCCACTGGAGTGGATGGGATATATAGCTTATAATGGAAACACTAACTACAATCCATCCCTCAAAAGCCGAGTCTCTATCTCCAGAGACACGTCCAAGAACCAGTTCTCGCTGCAGCTGAGCTCTGTGACCACCGAGGATACAGCCACCTATTACTGTGCCAGAGACACAGTGAGGAGACCTCAGTGTGAACCCAGACACAAACCTCCCTGCAGGGACACCCAGGGCCCCAGCAGAGGGTGCTCAGCACACAGGGAGCTCAGAGTCAGCCCAGGAGCAGGTGGAGAGGAAGGTGGAGGCTCCTCTCCTGAATTTGGGTGCCTCTGCCTGCACAGGCTTCCCAGGGAGCTCTGTGCACTGTTGTCTCTACTAGTTGTTGCTGTCTCTGAAAATAGAAATTTCCCTTTTGTCGTGACGTGTTTTCATTTTTTTTATTATTGCATCATGCTTGCACATAGTAGTGGGGTGCTTTGGGACCTAATTAGAGACCATAACATATAATACAATCTCCTTTTGTCCTCAGAACTTCTTCACTTCCCCTCCTCCCCTATCTCCCACGTTCTCCTTCCTCTACTCTTTCTATCTTCCTTGTGTTCATTAATAATTTTCCATTCGTCAGTGCTCCTTAGAGGATTATAAGGGGGAATTCCCTCTGTTGTATTTATAGATGCACATAGGATAATTTGGTTCCATTCACACCTACGCTCCTCTCTCCCTTTCCCTCCTACCTCACCAGTAATCCTCTTCCTCCACTCCACTGATCTTTTTTTTGTTTTCGTTGATTTAAGCACACCATTTTTTTCATCATTTTGATGCACATTTCATATATTAAGGGAGACATTTAACTTTGACTTTCTGAATCTGCCTTGTTTCTCATAAACTGTTGGTCTCCAGACAAAGTTATTTGCCTGAAAATGCCAATAGTTCATTCTTGTTTATGGTTGAATGCAACTCCATTCTTATATAAACTTTGTTTTCTTCATTGATAATGGGGCACCTGGACTGTCTCTATAACTTGACCATAAAGAATTGTGCTCCTATTAGAATCATTGTAGCAGAATTTCTATGATGTGCTGATTTTAGATATTTGAAATATACCAAGGAGTGGGATAGCTGGGTCTTATGGTGCTTTCATTCCTAATATTTTTGAGGAATCTCTATACTGCTTTCCTTTGTGAATGCCCTAATTTGAAAGCCTCAAACAAGTGTGAGTGTCCACTTCACCACATCCAAGCCAGGAGTAATAATGTTTGTATTCTTCATGATTGCTGTTCTAAATGCAGTGGGAGAAAATTTCAATTTGTTTGTGATTTGAATTTTCCTAATTACCAGGGTGTTGAACATTTTCTCATATACTTCTTGGTTATTTGCATTTCTCCTTTTAAGAACTATTTGTTTAGCATTTTTACTGATGTATTCCTTGGTAAATAAGGGTCTTGCCATTACATTTATTAAGTTGTTTGTATATTCTGGATATTAATCTCTGTGTTGCAAACATGACCTGAGGCACTGAGATAATCTAATGGCAGCCTGGTGGAACATGTCCTGGGACACCAGGAGGAGATGTGCCTGCAAGCAGTGAGGCCTCCAAGCCATCAGATGCACCCTGGATGCCTACAGATCCTCACTGCACCCCAGATGAGAGCTGCTTTACATCTGTATCTTTATATAGATATATAAATATGAACCCATTGCACTTTCTACTAGCTTACTTCTTACTTTTCCCTTGAATACTTGCTCTAATGTAAATATTAGTACTAACTACAGCACCTGAGGCCAGGCATGCAAACCCACTAGTAGTCTAGCTACCCACATCTTCTCTGTTACCCACATCTTTCCTATTCCTGGCAATAGCCAAACCCTGTTCTTCTAATGCTCACCCCACCCCCAACATCATTCCCCCAGTCTCTCCTCTGTCCTCTGTGTCTCTCCCCATTTTTTGGTTTTTTTTTTTAATTTTCCCTTTTATTTTTGGTAATTAGAATATTTTTAGCGTATATCTACGTTTGCTATGCTCTGGCTTCATAATCACTAGACTGTCTACTTTCCTACCTCAATTCTTCACTCTCAGATGTTTTAAGTGTAACAACAATTTGCTCCACCTAGACATAATTAATAATCACATTTTCCTTTCTAGATGACATTGACTAAAAACGTGCATTGTTTACAAAAGGAACACATGAACCAGTTCAACACTGATTATTTTATGCTTTCTCTGACCACATTGCATATTCATCCTTATCAAGTGCCTTAATAGAAATCCAATGTGAAAGTCAAAATTGATATTGATTAGTTGATTTAAATCCAGTTATAATCTGATGGTTAATATTATTGTAACCAAAGATATTTACTAATCATACTATTCCACTCATATGTGGAATTTAACATGGTAACAGTTTTAGAAGGAGCAAAGTAACTAGGACAACATTCTTTATTTTACCCATTGGCAGTGGATGTTGTATATTTTGTGTCATCTCCTGAGGTATTAGAAGTCACAAAGGACAATAATTAACCATACATTGCGGAGCCTACCATTAATTTCAACTTCCCAAATTGCACACAGCCCAAGGTACTGAAGAGACAAAAACCCCAGAACTCATCAACATTCCCAAACTAAAGTCATAAAAGAGGGCACATTGGCCCTACTTTCTTGTCCCCAAAATGAAGAAAATTGGAACCAATTCTCCTCCTCAAACTCACAACTCCCCATGGATAGGGTCCTGGATGAAAATCTAGACAAATGCATCAAAAATCTTATTTTTAAAGAAATCAAAATATTAAGAGGAGACTTAAGGAAGGAAATAAGAGAACAGTTTCAAAAGCTGAGAGATCACATAGAAAAAGAGATAGACATTCTGAAAACAGATGAGGCAGAGCTATTAGAATTAAAAAACACAGTCAAGCAAATTAAATGCCCAATGGAACATATTAATATCAGAGTAAGCTCAGTAGAAAATAGAATTCAGCTCTTGAGAAACAAACATCAGATAATGAAGACAGGTTGTGCAACCGTGAATACAAGGAGGATAGACAAGGAAATAAACTTACTGAGGATGATCAGAACTTCCACAAAGTATGAGACAAGATGAGAAGAAATAACATGAGAGTAATTGAGATAAGGGATAATACAGAAAATCAAACAAATAACATAAAGAACTTTTTCATTGAGATGCCCAAAGAAAACTTCTCCCATACTAGAATTGATCCAGAAATTCAAATTAAAAACACGTATAGGATACCAAATAAACCTAATTAAATGAGAAACCCAAAAGATACATCATATGCAAAATGAATTACAGAAAAGTCAAGGAAAGAAATTTAAAAGCAGTAAGAGAAAAACACCAAATAACGTTCAGAGGCAGATCAGTAAGGATTTTTTTTTTTATTTTTTAGCTGAGACAATAAAGGCCAGGAGAGAATGGAACAATATGTTTCAAATAATAAAAGAAAATAATTTTCAACCAAGGATGCTACAATTTGCAAAACTCAGCTTTAAATGTGGGGAGGGGAATAAAGTACTTCCATGATAAGAACAAACTAGCAAAATATATGAACACAAAACCACCTCTACAGAGAATACTCAAAGACAAACTTCAATCAGAGGAACAAGTTAAAAACTCTCAAAATCTATAAACAGAGGAAATTAAATAAAATAGAAGTCACATAAAGATACCCAAGATGAGGCCAAATATCACAATGGTCACAATGCCAGGGATACAGAATCACATATCTTTTCTAACACTGAACCTGAATGGATTCAATGGCCCAATAAAAAGATACAGATTAGCCTACTGGATCAAACAACAAAATCAAGTACTATGCTATTTCCAGGAGACACTCTTCATACCCAAAATAGTCACAGATTGAAGGGGAAAGGTCAGCAAAAGACCTACCAGACATATGGCATAAGAAGTAAGATGGCATTCAATGCTTATATCAGATAATTTTAATTTGGCCCAAAAATTAGCTGGAAAGGATAGGAAAAATCACAATATTCTAATATAAGAACACTATATCAAGAAGACACAACGATAGCTAACATTTATACCCCCATTTATAATCATTCCAAATATGTGGGAAAAGCACTCAAGGATATTAAACCAGTTATCAGTGTCAACACAATAATACAGGGAAATTTAATATTCCAACATCAACAGTAGACAGGTTATCAAAGCAAAAATCAATAAAGATATCTGTAAACTAAACAACTCTATAAATCAACTGGGTTTAACAAACATTTACAGGATATTCAATCCCAAATCACCTCACTTTACTTATTTCTCAGGAGCAGATGGATCCTGTTCAAAATGCATCATATCCTAGACCAAAAATGCAATCTTAGCAAATGCAAAAAATAGAGATAATCCCATGTACCCTGTCAGACCACAATGGCATGATCTTAGCAATTAACACCAAGAAAAGAAACAGAAAGTGTATGAATAGTTGGAGACTGAATAATACCTTCTTAAATAAAGCATGGATCACATAAGAAATGAGAATAGAAATCAAGAAATTCTTAGAAAATGAAGGATAATGTTGACAGAACAAATCACAATCTATTGCAAAATATTAAAGCATTCTTAAGAGGTAATTGAATGCCTTCATCAAAAATCACTAGTATGATTGTTCAAAAATTAAAAAAAAAATCATGAGAGAGCCCAAATACATAAACTTATGCTCTAACTCAAAACCTTGCAAAAAGAGGAAGAATCCAATTCCAATTCTACAGAAGGCAGGAAAGAACCAAAGTTGCAGCAGTAATCAATGATATTGAGAAGAACATACAAAAAGCAATAAAAAACAAAGACTTGGGTCTTTGAAAAAAAAGTAAATTTGACAGATCTCTGGCCAATCTAATCAATAGGAAGAATGAAGTGAAGCAAATCAATAGAATCAAATATGAAAAGAGAAACATCACATGGACTCAACCAAAATCCAAGAAATTTTCACGATTAATTTTGAAAAACTATACTCTTCCATGTTTGACAATTGGTAAGAGAGAACAAATACCACACATATATGGCATTCCCAAATTAGCAAAGGGGGGCATTAGAAATATATACAAATCCATCTCAGGTAGTGAAATTGAAACAGAAATCAAAAACCTTCCCAAAAGATATGGGCAGCAACTTGACCACATATGACACCCCCAGATTAACACCAGAAGACATTGAAAATCTAAAACAACCTATCTCAGGTACCTAAACCAAAGCAGCAATCAAAGGACTTCCAAAAAAAAAAAGCACTGGACCTGATGGATTCACAGCAGAATTCTACAAAATTTTTACAGAAGAATTAACACTGATACCCTAAGCTTTTCAATGAAATTGAAGAGCTCAGAGCACTCTCACTTTTTATGAAACAAATATAACACTGATACCAAAATCCAACAAAGACACATCAAGAAAAGAACATGACAGACCAATTAACCTGATAAACACAGATGCAAAATCCTTAATAAAATTCTAGCAAATCAGATACAAAATTACATTAACAAGATAATATATCATGATTATCTGGGCTTCATTCCAGGGAAACAGGGCTGGTTCAACATTTACAAATCAATAAATGTAATTCACCACTTAAACAGAATTAAAAATAAAAATCTAATAATTATCTCAATTGATACAGAAAAGGCCTTTGATAAAATTCAACACCCTTTCATGCTCAAAACTTTGGAGAAAAATAGGAATCAAGGAAATATATTTAACCATCTAAGATCCATTTATGACAGACCCATAGCCAACATTATGCTCAGTGGAGGAAGAATGAAACCATTTCCATTGAATTCAGGAACAAGGTATTCCACTCCTAGGTATCTTCCCAAAAGAGCTAGTATCAGCATATTATAGAGATACAGCTTCATCAATGTTTATAGCTGCTCAATTTACTATTGCTAAATTATGGAACCAATCCAGATACCCCTAACTTGATGAGTGGATTCAAAAACTTCGGTATACACACACACACACACACACACACACACACACACAATGGAATACTGTTGGACTATTAGAGAAAATGATATTATGGCATTTTCAGCTAAATGGATGGAGATGGAAAAATTATGCTAAGTGAAATATCCTAAACTCAGAGACTCAAGGGCCAAATGTTTTCTCTCATTTGTGGAAGCTAGATTACAAGTGGAAGCAGTATGATGAGTAACCTAAGAATTACCTCAACATATATGCATTTTTATACTATCAGGAGGAACCTTTCCTAGGACACTGGGGAAATGTAGGGACAGGGCCAGGGAGTGGGGAAGGGAATAGGAAGGATATTAAGGAGTTCAGAGGGAGGTAGTATGTGGTAATCTAATCACAGCGGAACTTCCAACTTCCATGAGAAGTCCAATTAACTTGGGGTTTAAGCAGATGGAAACATGGAACCATGGGAACCCAAGGAGTGAAACCATGGAGTAGCATCAGCCCTAGCTTGTTCTGTTATTATACATTTATTATTGATTGTTTGATGATGAATACCTCCTAATTTTAAGACCATGTTTAATGAAAAAAAAAAAAACTTTCCCAATAAGAAAAGCCCAGGGAAAAATGGATTCTCAGCAGATTTACCAGACCTTTACAGAAGAATTAACACCTCGCCTTAGTAAGATGTTCCATGAAATTGAAAAGGGTGGACCCCTCCCAAACACATTTTGGGAGACAAGCATACTCTTGAAAACAAAGCCCAAGAAAGACCAAAAAAAAAAAAAAACCAAAAAAAAAAAAAAAAAAAAAAAAAAAAAAAAAAAAAAAAAAAACCACAAAACAAACAAACAAACAAACAAAAAAACTACACAGCAATTACCCTTATTAACATAAATGCAAAATCCTTAATAAAATTCTAGCAAACCACATCAAAATCACATCAAAACAATAATACATCATGATAATGTAGGCTTCATTTCAGAAATGCAAGGTTATTTCAAAAAATGAAAATCAATAAATATGATTGACCACTTAAGGAGAATTAAAAACAAAAACCATACAAACATCTCAATTGATACAGGAAAGGTCTCTGAATAAATTCAACACCCATTTATGCATGTAACTCTGGAGAAGATAGGTATCAAAGGAACATACCTTAAAGTTGTAAGAGCCAATTTTTAACACATGCATAGCCAAACTTATAGCTAATGGGGATAGACTGAAAACAAGCCCCACTAAATCTGGGTACAAGAAAAGTGTGTCCACTCTCACCAGTCTTATTCACTTGAGCTCTCAAAACCCTATCCAGAGCTACCAGACAAGTGAAGGAAATCAAAGGAATTTGAATGGGATAAAAGAAAGTCCACCTATCTATATTTACTGATGGCATGATCGTAAACTTCGAAGAACCAAAAGCTCATTCGGAAGACTTCTAGAGCTTATAAATGAATTTAGTAAATGACAGGCTACAAGATCAACAATCATAAATTAATAGGTGTGCTATGCTACATCAGCAATTCTTCCAAAGAAAATATGAGGAAATCCATCCTATTTACAATAAGCTTGAAAATAAGACAATCCTGGGACACTATTCCAACAAAGGACATAAAGAATCTCTACAACTGCAGAAGACTTAGACTTGAGTAGATGGAAAAACATACCATATTCTTGTTTAGGAAGAATCAATAGAATTAAAATGGCCATTCTGTCGAAAACCCTGTACAGATTCAACACAATCTACATCAAGAAAACAGTGTGTTAAATCCAGATAAAGTGTAATGTTATACAACCTAATGCTTTTTAGAGATATTGTGGGAAGGGGAAGGGAGAGATAAGGGTGCATAATTGGGGAGGCACTCTTGGAGGTAAATCTAATCTCCAGGATCTATACACAGTTTACATTATTTTATTAAAAACTTATATGGTTGTTCAAAAAAATATTTTTTTTAAATTTTTTATTTTTGAACAATCATACAAGTTTTTATAAAAATAATATCAAATGTGCATAGATTCTGTATGTTACAATTACCCACCCTTATCCCTCCCTTCCCCTTCTCCCCATATCTCTAAAAAAGGATTATGTTTTATAGCATTATATCTTATCTAGATTTAACACATGATAATAGACCAACTTTCTCACTGGCCAGGGTCTAGTCCCAACCTCCATAGATGAGTGGAGATAATTGACCATTAGTTCTCTGTGTTAAGCTGATTTTATTTAGCATGATTTCTTCCATAGCCATTCATTTACCTTCAAAGGCTGCAATATCATTGTTTCTAATTGCTGTGTAATATTCCATGGTATAAATAAATGTACCACAGTTTTTGGATCCTTTCATCCAGTGAAGTACATCTGGGTTGTTTCCATAGCCTAGCAATAGTAAATTGAGCTGCTATGAACATAGACATTGCTGTGTCACTATAATGTGCTGATTCTAAAACCCCTGGAAAGATACCCATGAGTGGAATAGCAGGATCATATGGTGGGCTCATCCCTAGTTTTTTAAGGATTCTCCACACTGGTTTCCAGAGGGGCTGTACCTGTCTGCACCTCCACCAACAGTGTGTTAGTGTGCCTATCTCTTCACAGCCCCCCCCCCCCAGCATCTATTATTGTTTATTCCCTTCGTCTTTGCCATTCTGACTGGTGTACGGTGATATCTTAATGTGGTTTTCATTTGCATTTTTCTGATTACTAGAGATTTAGAGCACTTTCTCATGTATTCATTGGCTTGATCAATGTCCTCTGGTGAGAAGTTTCTATTTAGTTCTTTGGCCCATTTACTAATTGGGCTGTTAGTGTTTTTGTAGTTGAGATTTTTGTATCTGGAACATCCAAAAAACTCCATCAGTAAACTGCTTGAACTCATAAACAGATTTAGTAAAGTGGCAGGATACAAGATCAACACTCATAAATCAATAGCTTTCCTATATACTAGTAATAACAGGACTGAAGAAGAACTCAGGAAATCAGTCCCTTTCAAAATAGCTTAGAAAAAAATAGAATACTTGGGAACCAACCTAACAAGGGAAATCAAATATCTCTTCAATTAAAACTATTGGTCGTTGAAGAATGAAATCCAAGATGACCTAAGAAGATGGAAAGATGTCCCATGCTCATGGATAGGCAGAATTAATATAATAAAAATGGCTGTTCTACCAAAAGCTTTATATAGATTTAATGCTTTCCCTGTAAAGATACCTATGTCATTCTTTACAGACATAGAAAAAGCAATTCTCAAATTCATTTGGAACAATAAAAAACCAAGAATTGCCAAAACACTACTAAGCAAGAAAGATGAAACAGGTGGTTTTACCATTCCAGATATAAAACTATACTATAGAGCCATAGTAACAAAGACAGCATGGTACTGGTATCAAGATAGGAAAGAAGACCAATGGAATAGAATAGAAGACCCCGAAATAAATCCTCAAATCTTTAAACATCTGATTTTTGACAAAGGGGGACAAAATATTTCATGGAGAAGTGACAGCCTCTTCAACAAATGGTGCTGGACAAACTGGTCATCCACTTGCAGAAAATTGAAATTAGACCCATATCTTTCTCCTTGCACAAGAATCAAATCAAAATGGATCAAGGAGCTAGGCATTAAACCAGCTACATTGCAACTTATAGAACACAAATTAGGTCCAATAAAAATTAAATTTCTTAATAAAAATAAAAAATAAAGAAATCAATGTTGAAGATGGATTTCTGAAGAGAGATGGATTTCCCAGCAGCTCTGAGACTGGATGAGAAATGCCCAGTTCTTCTCCAGTATATTGAGGTGCACTAGAGGTACTAGCATCTTCAAACCCCAATCCTAATTTGCTCACTGGATTTGAGGAGCAGAGTCTTGTGAGTAGCAAGTAGAGAAAAAGAGGGATTTTTTTTTCATCCCAACTGGGATGCAGTGTATGGCCCTTATGGTTTACATTCGACCTGGGAGTGGGGGAGGAGTGTAGCAGCTGGTGAACAATTTGCCATGGAGAAGACTCTGTGCTTTAAAGATAGTGCTATTGCAAAGTGACATCCTATGCTTACACTCCATCTGGTGGCAAGATCAGTGTCTGGAAGCTGCCTACAGACAAGCCTAGTATAGCAGGCTGCCCAGCGGGAGCAGCTACAGTGGCGTGTGAGCCGAGCAGACTATCTTTAATGCTCTAGGAGGCTTCCACTCTCTGGACCAGGGCCCACTCTCTCTGGGACTGCAAAAGAGGCTTAGTGGAGCAGGCTATCCAGCTAAAGTGGTGGCAGCAGCATGAGAGCTGACCAGCCTCTATCTTTAATGCCCTAGGAGGCTTCATCTATCTGGACCAGGGCTACTCTCACTAGGATTGTAAAACATGCTCTTGAAACTGCACCTGGAGTCAGCCACAGACCACAGGCTGATCCAGGGAGAGAAGGCCTGGGACAGGCCCTGTCTCCACTTTGCAGAAGGGGTTCCGGGTTTGTGGATAAAGGGGAGCATTGACCAACCATAACTACCCCCAACCCAGCCAGCAGGATCACATTACAAATTAAAAGCTCTGAATCCTTTGCACCAGCACAAAAATCCCAGGAGTCAGTTTTGGCAACTACCAGCAGAGGGAGCATTGAAAGCATCTCATAAGACTTCTGACTTTCAGATCCCCTGAACGTCCTGACTGAGAGACCCTGCCTCTGAAACCCATAAGAACAGTGAACATCTCCTCCCAAAGGGATCAGAGACAGTCTTACTGACTATAGTTCCAAGTTTTTATTATTAAGATTTTTTTATTTCTCACCCCTCTTTTTTGAATATACAAACATTTTTTAATGTTTTTTTTTCCTTTCCTTTATTTGTTTCTCCCCTGTTCTTGATATGTCCTAGTGCAACAACTGGAAAAATTTATTGGTTCATGGTCATATAAAAATACTAGCTGTTTTTTTCCCTGTTCTTTTGATTTCTGGGGGATTCCCCCCTTTTTTCTCTTTTTTTTTTAAATTTTTCTTTTTTTGTTTGTTTTATGCATCTTTCTTGTTTTCTTCCTTTCTCTCTATAGTCTTTCTTATTCTCTTTTGTTTATCCTGTCTATCCTTGACCTCCTTCCTGAGAAGAGGGATTCTGATCAGTGAATATAATATATGAAGTATATTGTGCCTGACAAGGGTAAATCAACAGGGGAAATTTCTTCCCTTAAGTGATTACACAAATCTTAGTAATATCTCTTTTACCCTTCCTATATTGGGCCACAGCTATCTTAGCTTCCCTTTGGATCCACATTTTTCTTTCTTCTTCTTTCTTTCTCTCTCTCTCTCTCT
>PVKS010042030.1:0-15673 GCA_004027875.1 Aplodontia rufa
GCCACTCAATCTTTGCCTTGCTCTTCCCTTGGCCTTTGGTTCCTTAAGAGACACTGTCCAGAGAAAGATGAGAGATCATTCTGTTTGTCACCACTCTGCATAAACTTAGATTTCTTGCATAGGTCCTTAAAAACAATATTTCCCTTTCCTTGGTCAGAGGAAGAGATGTGATGATGAAAGGGTTACAGAGGTGTGACATCATTGGCTCTGGACATGAGGAAGACTTCATCAGCAAAGGAGTCTGTGTGGCCTGGGATGCTCCCGAGAAAACCACAGCCCTGCTGACCCTCTCACATTATCCTAAATAATACATGTGTCAGACTGCTCACCTCCAAAACCATAGGGTAGTAAACTTGTTGTCTTAGGCACTCTGTTTGTGGTCATGTGTAACAGCAGCAATAAAATACAAGTACTAGTAAAAAATTTTCAAACCCTACTCCATTTGAGTAAGTAGTTCTTTCATCAGAGGAGCAAAAGATATGGTTTAGTGAAAACCAATTATTGCTTCCATCTGTTCTCCCATAACCAATGCATACTGTAACACCTCTTTTGGGTTAATTGGCCTCTTGAGACACTCAGAAAGTACAGAGCGGGAAAGACCTAAGCTAAAGAATGAAAAGCAAAGAAATAACAACAACAACAATAAAATTAGGTTCTGAATTCCTACTTCTTGTCATAAGGATTTGTGATACTGAGTTAAGTATTTAAAGAGTCCAATTCTCAATTTTGTTATCTTCATAATAAAGATAATTATGTCCATAAAGATTGTCAAAATACACAAATGAGTGAATATTTAAATAATGGCAAGTAAACAGTATTTTGCAACTAAAGGAATTTTAGCTATTTATTATTATTGCTGTTTTCTGGTGATATATGCAAACTATATAAAAAGTTATATGACAAGGCTAAAATTCACATTGAGGACTGAAGTTCAAAGTTTCTGACGTCTACCTACTATTTCACTATTTGCTACAGCCTCCCTTGGTCAAAAAATGGATTATTACATAGGACAGTTCATCGATCACCATTTTAAATATAGAAAATCAAAAAATAGTGTGGACATACTTCTATGATTTTAAGAAGAAAAAATTTAATATCATTTATAGAATATGAGTTCCCAGAAAGGGATGGAATATAATGTCAGAAATGCTCTGTTCATTATGACTGTCAAATATAAAACTTACCAGTAATGATAGATCATCATGATGTCTATCAGAATGATTAATCCTTAAACTGAACATCTTATCAGGCATCTCCCAGGTTGGGTTCCCTGAAACAGAGGGTAAAATGGGAATTTGTGTCAAAGTGATTTATTAGGGATACACTCTCAGAAGAAAAGGAATGAGAGGGGATAAAAAGCAGGGCAATGGAAAAAAACTGAGCAAATGTGATCTATCCAGGAGATAAGTTTTAGACTGGTTCCACAGGGCATTATACAGCAGGAATTGAGCCATAAAAGTGGGTTCACCTTCTGGCATGAGGTCATTTTGTACCCCAGTTATACTTAGTCAAAATAAGCACATATGAACTAGTAAATATCAACAGGTCATATAGCATCCTCTACAGTCACAACTGCAGCAACCATCCAGCTAGCATCAAAAAATCTGGATCAGAACAAGATCTTAAATTCAAGTTAAAATATAATCTGTAGGGGTTGAGGATTTAGCTCAGTGGCAGAGTGCTTGTCCTAGCATGGGCAAGGCCCCGAGTTCAGTCCTCAGTCCTGAAAAAAAAAATCTGTAAAGCAAAATATTACTTTTAAACCATACCCTTTCTGGGAGAATATAAATGCATTGATCTTATATATGAACAACTTCGAAGTCTGGACTAGGGTGTGGGCAGATCTTTGAAGGGGATGATCTTAGAATAAACTAGTATACCACCTAGTAAACTATGCATCACTAATTATGATAGAAATCACACTATCAATAACATGCTCCTCTAAGATATACAAATACTTTCTACATTCTTATAAATCATTATATTCTGGTCCATATGGCTAAGATTGATTTTATTTTATTTTTAAAGAGAGAAAGGGACAGTGAGAGAGAGAAAGAGAGATTCAATTTTATTAAGTTTTACGCACAACTTTTGTTGCTCTGACACTTCATTGTGTACGTGGTGCTGGAGTTTGAACTTGAATCCTTGCACATACCAGTCAAGTACTGTAACTGCTGAGCCACCTCTCCAGCCCCGGTAAGATTGATTTTAAAATTGCCTTTTAGACTAATAGAATTTACAAAATACTCAAAAACCTTAATATCAAATACACAAACAGTCCAATCAATAAATGGGCCAAACAGCTAAATAGAAACTTCTCAACAGAGGAAATTGGGCAAGCCAATGAATATATGAGAAACTGTTCTAAATCACAAGTAATCAGAAAAATGCAAATGAAAACTACATTAAGACTTCACCTTACTCCAGTCAGGTTAGCAAAAAAGAAGAAAGTAAACAATAACAGATGTGGGAGGGGTTGTGGGGAGATAGGAACACTAGCACACTGTTGGTGGAACTACAGACTGGTACATCCCCTCTGGAAAGCAGTGTGGAGAATCCTCAAGAAATTAGGGATAGGAGCTGGAGTGGTGGCTCAGCAGTTTCGGTGCTTGCCTGGCAAGCATGTGGACCTGGGTTCAAACCCCAGCACCACGTACACAACTAAGTGTTAGAGCAACTAAGGCCATGTAAAAAACTAAATAAAGTTGTTTCTCCCTTTCTCTGTCTCTCTCTCACACTGTCTCTCTGTCTTTAAAAAAAAGAAAAAAAGAAAAAAGAAATTAGGGATGGACCCACCATATGATCCAGCTATGTCTCTCCTGGGTATTTTTCCAGGGGAGTTAGAATCATCCCATTACAGTGACACAGCAAAAATCTGTTGGTAGCAACTGAATTTATAACAGCTAAATTATGGAACCAACCCAGAAGCCCCTCACTGGATGAATGAATCCAAAAACTGTGATATATATAAACCATGGAGTTATACTCAGCAATTAGAAACAACGAAATTGCAACCTTTGAAGGTAAATAGATGGCAATGGAAGAAATCATGCTGAGCAAAATTAGTCCAACCTAGAGAGTCAAGGGTATAATGTTTTCATTCATTTCTGGAGACTGGAGCTAATCCTAGGGCTGTGTGAAAGGTAGTTAATCTCAACAAAGGCATTGTAACAAATAATATAGGGCAATCATAGATATGTAGTAGCAGGGGGTAGGGTAGGTAGGAGAGGGGAAGGGGAAAGGGAGGGAGATTAGGGAGGGATCTAGGTGTTAATTCTGGTTTAAGAGTATATGCATATCAGGGGCTGGAGCTGTGGCTCAGCAGTTACGGCACTTGCCTGGCATGTGCGAGATCGAGAGTTCATACCCCAGCACCACGTGAGAAGTCTTGGAGCCTTGAAACATAAAAAACTAAATAAAAATTGTTTCTCCCTTTCTCTCTCTCTCACTGTCCTTCTCTCTTTAAAAAAAAAAGAGTATACGCATATCATTTGTTAATTTAATTGCATTTATGATTATACAATAACTCAATTCCTTAAAAAAAAAATGAAAAAAGAAAATTGCCTCTTAACAAATATGTACACAAAGAGATTTCTAGAACTATTAGGCATCACTTCTATCGTTGTCATGCTGGGCATATACATCCAACAATGAACCAGGTGCCCCATATGCAGTCTAAAAGGTGGATTCTCCTCAAGCACACAGTAACATAAAATCAGAGACTGCCAGAGGAATGTGAGAGATCCTCAAATATATCCTTCTTGATAAGGAAGGTTAAGCAAAAACACCACAACAATTATGACATGTTTTATCTTATCTTATAAAGGGCAATGGGGCTGGAGCGGTGGCTCAACACTGGAGCTTGCCTGGCATGTGCAAGTACATGGATCCAAACCCTAGCACCTTGTACAAAATGAAGTGTTGGAGCAATGGAGGCCACATGAAAAACTAAATAATATTGAATTTCTCTTTCTCTCTCTCTATCAATACATAAATAAAGGATAATGAGCCTCTTCTCATGATACATGTTAACTTCTACCAAAGAGACAGCACCATTCACTGGTTTTGGTGTTTGGGGTTTATGTCCCCCACCCCCTTGCCTAAGAATCTTCTTCCTGATTCTCATAAACCTTTAGGTTTACAGGAACAAGATGAGCTTGTATGGATACATCTTAAAAATAATCTTTTAATAAATAATTTTTATTTTCTGTTGACTCAAAGAGTAAAAAAAAAGTTATTTTTTCTAAGACCTAATCTACAGGTACTTATAGAAATATAATTGAAATAAGGTTATCTTTGCTTTAACTTTAACTCATTGGTCCTTTAATAGGAGGCCATTGATTAATGTAGACTTAGAAATGAGTATATTTTAATATAAATAATAAATGAATTATTGTTAATCTTTGAAAATATATTTTACTTATAAATTCATAAACCACAAAACTTCATTTTCTGACACATATAAGAATGCAATCTCACTTTGTCAAATAATCTATTTCCAGAATGAAACATGTGGCAAACAAGGACATTTCCTACAACACAGCTAGATTCTAAAATCAACCTGTACAGTAATAGAGACAAAGTTGTTTAATAACATCCAGAGTGCAAGACCTGTCCAGGGAGTCTCCTTAATGAATGATCTCATCTCATATTCTTTGTCAAAACCTTAAATGAATTAAGTGTTTGGCTTGCTGATAAGTGGGATGCACCAAAAGTAATTGAATGTGGTAATCGAAAATTTGTTAAACTGTCACTGCACATCATTATCAGTCTTAAATCCAACACTACACAATTAGCTTACAATAGTTATAGTTGAATCAAGTCCATGATATGGTTGGGTGGGTAATGTACACTCTTCATTAAATTAAATTAGACTCCAAGTAGATGAATAGAATGAAGGTTGTATGTGAGAATGGTACAAAGACGGTATAGCACAGGATTTATAGAGTGCTAAACCTGTTTCCTGAAGCAATGTGTGCTAAATAGCATTCATTACTGCCTCTTAACCAATAGACATGCCATGGATCAGACAAAAATCTAAACATAAAAATCTGAATAACTCCATCCCCTGGCTTATGATTGATTTCTCAAAAGCAAGTAATCTGATGTGTAACCTTTAATAAATACTAAATATCATTCTTCTTACATTTCTACCTCAAGAATATTGAAAATTAGAAAAGTGGAAAATCAGCAACTCTATTGTCCCTTATGTTTTATTTAGGAGAAGGCTTTGGGAGAATAAGGCCCCATCCAGTTCTTTCAACTGATTAGTATTTTAAAATTAAAAAAAAAAATAAAAAATGACTAAATCCATGACAAAATGATGGAAAATCATTTAAAATAATTTATAAATATGTTTATTTCATATGAAAATTAAAATTGTAATGGTCTGTAGGATGTATCTACATATCAACTATTTTAGTCAGCTTTTCTGTTACTGTGACTAAATGACCTGACAAGAATAATTTTAAGAGAAAAGCTTATTTTTAGGGCTGACAGTTTGGAGGTTGCATTTAATAGAAGGCCAGCTCCATTCCTTGGGGCTCAAGGTGAAGTTTAACATTATGGCAGAAAGCATGGCTCCAGGGATCAGAGAGAGACCTCACTTCAGATATAAAATTTACACCCCAAAGGCACACCCCCAGTGACCCACCTCCTCCAGCCACAGCCTATCAGACTACAGTTGCCAGTTAATCCCCATTAGGTGATTAACTCCTGATTGGGTTAATACTCTTATAACCTAATCATTTACCTTAACCTTACTACATTGTCATACATGAGATTTTAGGGGGCATCCCACATCAAACCATAACATTCCTTCCCTGGCTCCAAAAAGCTCAATGACAATCTCACAATTCAAAATATATTTAGTCCATTTTTCAAGAGTCTCCATAGTGTCAACATTTCCAAGATCTCCCAAAGTTCAAGTTCAAAGTCTCCTCTGAGACTCAAGGCAAACTTGCATCATGTGCTCCTGTAAAAAAAATCAAATCAAGTTACATATATCCAATATATAAAGGCAAAGTAAATATTTCCACTCAGAAAAATAGGACCATAGATATAAGGGATGGGACCAAAGCAAGTCTGAAATCCAGCTGGGCAATTATGTCCTGTGTTCCACATCTGGCATCTGGAGCACATGGCATCATGATGTTCTCTGCAAAAGGCTTATGTAGATCCAGTGTATGGCCTTGTTGGTTGCAGTCCACATGGCCTTTCTGTTGGCGTGTCTCTATTCAATTCCTGTAGCCTTCCTTAGCAAAGATTCCACAGTACTGGGATTTGTCCATCTTGGAGGTCTCTACTGCAGCTTCTGCTTCCTCTACACATTTCCACACAGTGCCATCTGAGGAGCTGTCAGTAGCGACTCCAACCCTGAGTCACTTTGCCTGGCCTCCCAGGCCTTCCTTTGAAGTCTTGGTGAAATGCTCCATGACCCCCTAACTCCAGCATCCTGAAATCCTGCAGAACCAGCACCACATGGTTGCCACCAAGGTCTGCTGCCATCTTGAGTAGTAGCTAAGCCTCCAGACACCATGGCTGCAGCAGTCTCCGAGTGTCTGGGTAACTGAGAATGTTGAAAAACTTTCTAGGCCTCCTTGTGCAATAAGGGTGCCTCACAGGTCTCTTCTCAAAGGAACTTTTATTCCTTTGAGCCTGAGCTTGATGTTGTCTTGCCAATTCCTGAGATGCCCTCAAGCCATTTTTTTTTTAAAGAAAGAGAGGGACAGTGAGAGAGAGAGAGAAAGACAGAGAATCAATTTTTATTGAGTTTTTCACATGGCTTTCATTGCTCAGACACTTAGTTGTGTACGTGGTGCTGGGGTTTGAACTCACACACTCACGCATGCTGGGCAAGCACCATAACCATTGAGCAACTGCTCTAGCCCACAAGCCATCTTTCTTATTGTCTTTGGGCAAAGTCTTCCACATTTCAGTGGCAGTAATGTGTTTAACAGCTGTAACTGTCTTGGCCCCAGTTTTATTCTCATCTTTCAAGTCCAAGTTTTTCAAATCTTTCTGCTATCCTTTCTGTTCCTGAATACCACCATAAACTTGCCTAAAAGCCACCAGAAAAACCTATGCCACCACCTCAATACTATGTTGCTTAGAAATTTATTTCACCAAATTAAGATGTCCATCACTTAATATCAGCTGCATAGAATTTCTTTGAATGTGGGGCAAAATGCAGAGAACTCTTTAGCCAGAACATAACATGAATGGCCTGTAGTCTCATTTCCAATAAAGTCCTCCTCCTCTGAAACCTCTTGAGTCCTATCTTTACTTTTCACAGTTCTATTGACATTCTGGTCTTCTGAGCTCCCACCAGAATCATCAGTTAATCTCCCCTTACAGAAATCTAACGTATTTCCAGATTGCACTGCTATATATCTCAAAATTCTGCCCACAAATTCTAGAAGGCTCCAAAGTCTTCTGAATCATGTGGTCAGGTTAGTCATAGAAACAAACTCACCAATTTCTGTTTTAGTGGGCTATTTTCACTGCCATGTTTAACAGATGTGACAGGAAAAAAATTTAGGAGGAAAAGTTTACTTGAGACTCATGGTTTTAGAGATTACAGTCCATGAAGGCTGCTCCATTCCTCAGGACTTTGAGAGGAGAACATCATGGCGGAAGGCTTGGCTGCAGGGAGTGGAGATAGAGACTCCACTCCAGATACAAAATATATACCCCAAAGGCACAACCCAATGGGATAGCCGCAAACACTGGAAATGGGCTATTTTGGCCACAGAGATCTGTGGTGAGTCCGAACTGCAGTGGGAACAGAGATTGTCCGGCCTCATCTCAAAACCCCCACATCATTGCAGTTCTCTGACCGGGAATACTTCAGAAGGGTGAGTAAAACAGACAATTGTTCTATCGCTTTGCTTTTCCTTCAGGAGTCCTATACTCCATTTGTGCACAGTATCTCTTTCAAATATACCAAGATCCTGCCAGGCAGTTAAAAGCAACCAGTGTGGCTGTTAGACTTAAGATCCAGGGAAAGGTCTTGCTGGAGTGAGACTTATCAATCTCACCTGCCTTGGCCGGAGAATGTTGATTTGATCTTGCTTCAGTTTCTTTTCACAGAAATCCATTTGATTGAAAAACTGAGGTCTTTCTTAGAAACACCCTAATTCTCTGGCTGAGGCCACTCCTCAGTGTGAACACAGGGTCTCTGGAGATGGCCAAAGGCCATTCATGGATCCCACGTGGAAACTCTTGTCTGCACTTTAATCTCCTAGCTTCTCACCCAAAGGTAGAGGCAGAGTCTCACTCGGATTGCTCCTTAGATTACAGGCAGAGATAACTTCTCAGTGTGATCTGATGACTCCGAGACAGAGCCTTGTCCACCAATCTACCAGCGCGTGAGTAAGTCTGCCTCCAATTTAATCTCCTTTGCCACTTTGTCTTTTATCTGCTTGGTAGAAAGTTCAGTCTTAGATTCTCTTCCACTGACCCCCAGTTTTGCCAGTTTATGCTTTAAATCAGACTATAGAGAAAGATATTCATGTCCTCCTAGGAAGAATAATGAGTCTCTAGGTTTCTTGCCCTGCCAGTTTCCCAAGAAAAAACTCATGGCTCATTTTACTTGCTATAAGACATTTTGTTCCTCCCCACCTAATAATTTAAAAGTATCAAATTTGGGGTCTGTTGCAATGGAGACATCATTCCTGGCTCTATAAATTTGATTCCTTTATGCAACAACTAGGAAAGGCATTTGAGCATTAATGAGTAAGATGGCAAATATAGTCATCAGGAAAGTGTGTCCAGGCCACAATTCTCAGGAACATGTCTCTCCTTTAGAACTATAATTGAGAAAGCTGTTAGCCTCTGAGATGCTCAACACAGTTGCCAATGCTTCTATACATGAGGGTAAATTCAATACTGGTAAATTAGGATTTTTCCCTTTAAGAGGAGAAGAACACAAGGGATTTGGGGTCATGCATTGGTAAGAAACAACTAAAATCAACCTGCCCAAATCCCAATGAGGTCTCAGTATGTGGTCTCTAATGTTTTTGAGAATGACAGGTGATAAAGGAAACTTTTAGTGAGAGGACCCTGAGGCATGTGCCTGTAAGGAGCAACTAATCCAACTGACTCAACAGTCCTAGTCAGGCCTCAAGGGGTGGTTGCCAACTACTTTGAGGTTCACAGATGATCAAGGGACGCCTTGATCTGAGACAATGGAGGGATGCCAAGGGACACCTTCTTCCCCCTTGTCTTTCAGATGGGTAACACTCCGTCTGGCACAAGCACTCAAACTGGGATTCCTTTGCCACACAAACCCTGAGGAAAAATGCCAAATATTTTCTGTACTCAATCCTGGCTCACATACCTGTCAGAGGACAGAGAGAAATGACAAACTATAATTCCATCTTACAGCTAGCCTGGCATGAGCAACTCCCCAAACTGGTTCCAGACCAGAGGAAAAAAGTGTCACTCTTAAATCCAAACCTCAGTGGCATTTTCTCATTCCATTCTCTTAAGTTTCAGAACTGAACCAGGGGAAACAAAAGGGATCTGGAAGGCGCAAGCTGCTCCAGGATCCAAGCCTTTTGAGATGCTTAAGAGGGCTGCATTCTTGTACTTTAGCAGCAGGGACTCAGCTTCAGGAAGCTGACTTGGAAGGTCCAGGAATATCAGGAGACAATAAATTCTTGCAGAGTTTTCTCTTCAGATGGACACAAGGAAGGAAAAAATGGAAAGTTCACATATGTCTAAGTTTTCTTTTCTAAAAATAGCTTTTCCTGAGGATTTCACAGATTCCCACTTTCTTTCAATATCTGGGAAAACTAATCTGATCCTACCATGCACTCTGGTCTACTAAAGATGTTTCCATGCTCCTTTATTAGAGTAAATAATAGCCATTTCATTTTGGGGGGAAAGATTAATTTTTGAGCTCAATTTTACTGGTAATTCACCTAGCATTTTGTACACCCAAATATATTTCTCAGACTTGTTTTGTCTAATTAGAGTTTTAATCTTGTTTTTTTTTAACTGTTGTCTTTATTCAAAGGTCAATTATTCAGAAAGGTTCAAATCTGTTTTGTGTTGGTTTTCTGTATGTTTGCACACCTGTATTGTGTTTGTGTACATGTGTGTTGTATGTTGTGTCAACATGGTACCACACTCGCTTAAATGAGTGCTCGTAAACTAAGTTTTTAAAAAAAATGGATCCAAATTACTTTCCATTCAATTGATTCAAACATTTAAAAAGAGGTTCAATTTAAATTGGTTAAACAAGATTTAAGATATCTTTGAAATTACTAACCCACAGGTTTTTCTATATGATCAATCAACAGAATATTGGTTTCTATAAATGTTAAGTGTAACATTCATTGCTTCTAGGATTTTTCTTCAACAGGGGAGAAATGGCTTTTGCTGGTTATCTACACTTGTCTGATAACAAATGGGATTAATCTTAATGAATATTTGCTAAGAGACATTTGATTGCTGCTACTGTGAGTTCAGGTGTTCTTGGTTTCTCAAATTGTATAGGTCAATACATATATGGTTCTATTAAATGTGTTTGTAAGTTGTTGGTAAATGGGAAAATTTAAGATTTTTGCTTCTGGATCTTCACTGAAAGGAAAATTATTAAGTTGTAATTTTAACAGATGTAGCAGGTACACAAAGAGTATAAAATTTCAACGGTTTTGATTTGAACTGTGAAACAAAGTATTTTACCTTAAGAATAATTGGGAAAAAATGAAAGTTTAATAAGGATTGTTTCTAAATGTAAGTTTAGGAACGAATCAGCAACTGGGAAAGATGTATTGATAGGACAAAGTCTAATTCTTTAACAACAGGGTTTCTTAAAACATTGGTATGCTTATCAAAATGAATTTTTAGGTCTGTTAAGTGTTATTAAAGGAAACTGTACCTGTTTTGGTATCTTAAATGATAGCTCTAAAACTGGTTAAATAAGCAACCGTTGTTTCCAGATATCATTGTTGACATTCTAGACATGTGTGAATGAACATGTGAGAACTAAAATTTCAAGCTTTGTCTATGTGTTATTAAAAAATTATGAAATGAAGGAAACTTATGTAAATTCAAGGCAGATGAGTTAACCAACAAGCGCTGTCTTTTTAAACCTGGCTTACATTTGCTTACTTTGAATGAATAGAGGTTTTATCATTAATGAGTTGCATTTATACATCAGTCTTTGGTGATCACTAATACTGTTTCTCTTGTTAATTTCATTTTTTGTATTTTCCTTTAACTGCTGCCTGTTAGTGGTTTTCAGAAGTACTACTTCTAATAGAGAAACCTGAGTTAAGAAATGTCATCACCTACAGAACAGATAAGATTTAATGCTGACTTCCACTCTTATTAAAACAATAGCGGTTACTATAAAACTGTATAGACATTAAAGTTAAAGCCCAATACTCCCACTTTAAGACCAGTGAAACTTGCCTGCTGGATGTTCAACACCAAATCAAGGAGAACAAAGTTAAGATAGTTATAGGGTTAAGGAAAATAATCAATATTTTGGTTTTTGCCCTTTGTGGCCCGCTAAAACTCAGGGGACAATGGGACTTCTCTACAGGCTTAACAATTCTGTGTAACATGACCTTTCAACCAGAGGGATCAAGTGATCCTGAGAATAGAAAGCCAACCAGTGGACATTCTGCAAAGAGGATGATCATTGAAGGGCAATGTCCCTGATGCTTCTAAGGAAAGCCACATGTGGTCAGCAAGACCCTGATCTATCCTGGCAGATGGCACAACTGGTAGAAGAGCCAAGAGGCTTTTCACAATTTCTTCAAGAATGAGCCTGGTAAATCTCAGCTGACTTTTAGCAATAGATATGAACAAGATCAGTTTTGATCAAGTTGGTCTTAAACACCTGGCAGGAGAGTATAATCAAAGCTCAATCCTAAATGTACATTTAGCAAGAGAGACAATAGCATTACTTGAGGTGTATGCTTGTTAGTTCTCTCAAAAGTAATTAAAACTGAGAGGTTACACAGCCAAAGGAAATATCTCTACTAGACAGGTTAACACTAAAGAGTAAACTATTTTACAGAATCACATGGGACTACAGGTCAAGGATACGTAAGCCATTTTAAAAGCTAAATGCTATGTTTCTAACAACTTTGCTAGTGTTTCCAAAGTCATAAATAACCCTCACTCAAGATTTAAAGTTATAATCATACTTTTAAGGGAATGGCTAATGCTGATTGCTTTTGTGCTAATTGTTTATAAAACTAATGCTTTGCTGTCTTGTTTATCCCCTTAACATGTTCCCTGCCTGATGAATGCATTGTTCAGTCACCTGCCACCTGTCACCATGAATGTCTGAGCTGCCCATACCAGCAAGATGCCATTATACATGGAATCCACAGCCAAGCCCTGCTTCCAATGGGAAATTTTTAGATGGGCCTCTTGGGAAGGGTCCTTGACTACTGTCCATTTTTAGTGCCCCTTTATCAGCTGGAAGTAGCCAGAAGGGTCATTGCCCCTTTCCCTAACAGCACTTAAGGATACTTCTTCAGAGTAGAGAATGAGACAGATTAGAAGAGATAATGAAATCACTAGGTAATCAGGACAATGGGCTCCATTCAACCACACCTAGAAGCTAACTGGTAGAGAGCTAGAGAGAGATTATGGGTATGCTCAGGGCCTTCCAATAAAAAAGACCATGGGGCTCACCTGTGGGAGGGACTCCTTTGCAGGGAAGCTAAGAAGTGGGGTGGACACAGATGGGAACTAAGTAAGATTTGCTACCTGTTTTGCATAGATATTAACCAATGATTTTGGCTCATAGTTTCAATGCCTATTTTACATAGAGTTTAAACAATGATAGGGGTGTTTTTCTCAATGCCTACTTTACATGAATCTTAATCAAGGATCATACCCAAATCAATATAAACCCCAGCCTAACACACATACGGGTATCCTGATTCCAGGTACCACTCCACCTTGTGGACACTCTGCTCTCCCTCCTTAAATAAATCCTGCTCCTTTTACTCTTCCCTTCCATGGTTGTCCATGGATTTTATTCTTCAGATTCATAGACAAGAACCCAGAAGATTGGCACCAAATTCCCAGGGTGAATTTCCACACCAAGAGCTGAAACACACCACACTGCTCAACAGTGTGGGGGGTGGAAATTCAGCTTTTAGCTGGGTAGCTACTAACACTATTTTGGCTGCAGAAATCTGCAACCAGCCCAAATTCCCAGTTAAAACTGGGAATAGCTGCAAATACTGAAATAGGCTACTTTGGCTGCAGAATCTGCAGTCAGCCCAAACTCCATTCACCAGGGGAAGCAGAGAATCTGGCCTCATCTCAAACACCACACCACACCCCTACTCCTTTCACCCTGCCCCTCAAACAGCCAGACCCTATCAGCCTACAGATACCAGTTAATCACCATCAAAGGATTAACTCACAGATTGGATTATGACTCTTCTAATCCAATCACTTTACCTCAACCTTACTGCATTGCCTGTCACTTGTGAGATTTAGGTGACAATTCACATTCAAACCATTACACACACTCATAAAAGGTTTTGGATGAATGTAGGAAATAGTCCTGCTAATTGGAAACTTGATGCAGAAATTCTCATGCTTGTATATAAAAATAATGCCTCCTATTTTTTGCTTATTTTAATATTTCCCCTAGCAATTTGAAAGGTAAATATATTTTAAGGGTATATGGTTACTGCAAGACTGTGAATCTCCATTTTCTTTGCTTTATTTCGTGGCTATTGATGACGTGTTTCCTCATCTCATCTTTCTCCTGCTTGGCTTACTGGATTTGGACACTTAGCATCACCTGGATTACAAACCTTCTTGGACATCATAATGATAACCAGATTACAAGTGTATAAGGATCTTACCTCTAGTGAGCTTAATTAGCTGTTGGTACTTTTTTTTCCTCTGTAAAAATGAAATAAAACATATCTGGAACTTTACAGTATAGATTTGTTTTTAGATTAAATATTATGTACCTGAGTGTAAATATATAATTTTAGTTCTACTGATTGTGAGTAAATTAATCATTATTTGATGAGGGTCCTGGCCTTACCTGGGTGTCTCAAAAGTTTTCAAATATAAATAATAGGCACCATCATCATATAAGTATCTCCTGTGCCATTGGTGATATATCATAGTCTCTGGATAGATAATGCCAAATATTAAAAGGCAGATCCTGCCAAGAAATTTACAACTTATTCAAGGTGAACATGTATGAAATAAAAAGCCAATAGATAAAAACCATTAATACATCCATTATCAGTAGTATGGTTCTAAGTTAAGTCCTGGTACAGAGTACAAATAAACCACACTTGCTTCATCACATAAAGCAAGACACTCAGCCATCACACAGACCATGATGAATTGCAAGGGAAGAGAGGTGCTATAATTGTAAATCCAAGCCAGTCAGTTTTCCTCTGTCTTCAACACTGGAAAAATACCTGTCTTATGAGTGAGATTGCATGAGCTCAAAATAGAATCTCAGCCCTTAACATCACACAAATTGGAACTTCAATATTGTATCAGGCTAAGAAGTGGTTTGAACAGTGTTAAGAGACAATGCTAAAATGGTTTTTGATCAACTCAGAAATGTTTTTAATCAGTTTTTTTTATAAAACTTTCCCAAAAAAAATACAGTAAATTTGAAAAAAAAAAAGTGTGACTGTGGCCCAATCATCAAAGATTCCATAATTAACGCATTTCTACATTTACTTCCTTATATATCTGGTCAAATATCCTCTCCTCTATACATCCATTAATCTATTTATGTTTTTACTGTAGTTTTTTAAAGTTTCAAAATTCTGTATACTTCCCACCTAAACAGTTTAGCTTATATTTTTTTAGGTTAAATTACCATTCCATGAAATGCACATATATTAAGAGTAACATTCAACTAATCTTGACAAATGTATTGCCTCGGTATCCTAAACACATTTTTAAAGATCCATTCTTTGAACTTTGATATAAAATATCAAGATGTGAAAATATCATAGCCCCAGAAAATTGCCTCGTACCTCTTCCCACTTAATCCTCTTGTTCCTAACGATCACTGTTTTTTTAAAAAATATTTTCTACCAAAAATTGGTTTGCCTGCTTTAGAACATTAAAAAAGTGAAATTAGATAGTGTGAACATTTCTTTCACTCTGTATATTTTTAACATTCATTCTGTTGTTGTATATAAGTAGAGTTCTTTTTCCTTATCACGAGTAGCATTCCATCATTTGAATATGCCGTGACCTGCTTATCCATGTGTCTACTGATGGGCATTTGTTTTGTATTCAGTTTTGGACAATCATAGTTTCTAAGAACATTCCTATACAAGCCTTCCTGTGCATCTGCTTTGATTTCTCTTGAAGTAGACTTGACGAACAACAGAATAGGTATATGTTTAGTTGTATAAGAACCTACAAAGACTAAAATTGTATGCTGTCATCCTCACTGAATGATAGGTGCCCTACAGCCTCCTCACATTTGACATTTTGTACACACATGCACACACAGTTTTAGACAATCAGAAGTATATCTATTGTTGTATCTCTGTGATTTTAATTTGCACCATCTAATGAGTATATTAATCTGGGTCCAGACAAGACACAGAAACCACATAGTAGGTGAAATTACAGAAGCTTAATAAAAAAGAATTTTTTTTTTTTACTTTTTTTTTTATTATTTTTGAACAAC
>PVKS010042031.1:0-15720 GCA_004027875.1 Aplodontia rufa
TAAATTGGGATAAAGGGTTACACGGAGAGTCAGAGTACCCCAACTGATAGTGAATTCCAACTGATAGACATTGAATAAGGTCATCTTGAAACCTTTGCCAGCAAATGAATATGGATGCAAGAGGAAGCCCAGGCAATATCACCCAGACTGCTGACCATAAGACGTAACTATTCTTCCTTTGAGCCACTAAGCATTGGGTGGCATTCTGTGTAGTGATGGACAATGGGGGGAAATGCTCACCGACCTGGCTCCTGGCTGTTATCTGGTCTGGCTCCCTTTCCAACCCATGCCAACCGTAAGTCCAAGCACCAATGAAGTCTTACCAAGTAGAAACCTTCTGACTCCATTTGACTGTTGGAAGTGCAGAACAATGGTCAGGAACACAGGCTGTAGGAGTGCACTTGCCTGCAGTTATTCAGGATTCTACCACTGACAAGAGGAGCAACGTAAGTTTCCCTGTTTGTACAATGGTGACAATAATAAGTAAGTACCTCACTGGGTTGTTGTGAACATTCAATGAAATGAGCTACATAATATATACTCAGTAAATGTTAGACAACCTTATTTTTCAAAGGCATGAGATAAGATTTTTATGGAAAGCCTTTGCAAGTTTTTAAATGAAGTCACATCCTTTAAAGATCTTTTTATAAAATGAAACTGAGAATGAAAAGCCCACATTCCATAGCCCTCCAAACCTTCTTCAGGGAGTTGTCATGGTAGTACTGGAAGGATTATAAGGAAATGGTATAGGGCACTTTTTATGGGATAGATCTGTAGGAGGGAAAACTTATAAACGATAATTTTAAATAGTTTTAGGCTAAGCTTTAAGCTCTGCTTTAAAAAAGAAAATTGCTACTTCCAACAACTTCTTCACAGTACCAGGGGTTGAACCCAGAGCAGGCATTCTACCACTGAGCTACACCCTAGCCCCTCAGTTATTTCTTGAACTAGAATTCTTCAAACTTCAGACTTCCTGTCAATATTAAATAGGCAACTAAATAAAGATTTTTTATAATGATATTGCACATCAGAAACATTGATAAACTATAAAAAGCACAAAAATGGCACTGATGTTAATGACTATATTTTCATAGAAGAGTGAGAGGATCCATCGAGGTGATAAGGTCACAGAAACAAAATTATGCAGCTTCCTTAATCATCACAAGGAAAATAAGAAAAAAATCACTGAGGATTGAAAGCTTAATGAAATGATATTATTTCTGTACATTATTAATTTGTACACTGGGAATAAAAGGCAGGTAAATGGTCCAATTTCTTGGATTATAATGCAAATAATGTGTTAATTAGAAGATGTCGCCCAAGAAATGCTTCATTTAATTAAGATATCAAAATTGTCAAGATGATAGATTCTAAATGAAGCATTCTCTTCAATAAAAACAGATGAGATGAGCATTTTCTAAAACCAGCCATCATCACAATTCTAGAAAATTGTTGATAATCAGCACAGAAAATACTAAGGAATAAATTGATACTCCATAGTTTTCTTACTCAGTTCAGGCTGCTAGAGCATGATACCATAGACTGGGTAGCTTAAACAACAGAAGTACACTTCTCATAGTTGTGGAGGCTAGGAAGTCCAAGATCAAGGTGCCAACAAACCTGGTTCTTGGTGAAAGCCTGCTTCCTGATCTGCAGATAGATGCTTTCTTGCTACAAACTTACATGGGGAGAAAGAAATAGAGTAATATGAGGCAAACTCTCTTGTGTCTTCTTCTTCTTTTTTAAGAGAGAGGGACTGTTAGAGAGAGGAAAAAAAGAGAGAATCAATTTTATTTCACTTTTCATGTGACTTTCATTGCTAAGACTTCTGTGTATATGGTGCTGGGGTTTGAACTCGCACACTTGCCCATGCCACCCAGGCAAGCTCTGCAACCGCTGAGCCACCGCTCCAGCCCCATGTCTCTTCTTTTAAGGACAGCAAGTCTATCGTAAGCACTCCACCTTCAAGAATTAAAGTTGCCATCTCCAAATACCATCATGCTCAGAATTAGTGCTTCAGCATGTGAATTTGGGACAACAAAACATTCAGTCCAAAGCATTATTTAAAGGGTTACTGTGGCAGATTGTATTTTCCAAAACTAACCTGAACAGTATTTGTCATTCTCCTGTAGATGGACGGAAGCTATGTCTCTTTCCTTGAAACTGAGAAGGTCTTTGTGACTATATCAAATGATGGAGCAGTAGTATTCATCCAGAGGTATTTTCCCCCTTGGAAAAACAGACAACACCTAGAGACACTTTGTAGTTGTTCTAATTAGTGTAGTGGGTGCTGCTTGTAAACATACCACAGTGCATAATGTCAACAGGGCTGAAGTTGCGCAGCCCAATAGAGAGTGCTAGAAGTGATACTCCATGACTCTCTAGAATAGGTCAGGAAGGGCAATGCAACTCCTGCCTAGCGTGCTCTTTTGGAGCATGTACCCCTTCAGAACACAGTCACCATGCAATGAAAAACCAGGCCACATGGCAAGATCCATATGGAGAAAAACCAAAGCCCTGGCTCTTAGCTCTCACAATGGTGCTAGCCAACAACTAGTAATAACCTAATTAACCATGTGAGTGAATCACCTTGTAGTCAATCCTCCACCTCTCAGTTAAGCCATCCAAACTCATATTGTGTGAAGCAGGGTTGAGCCATTCCCCTATGAAGCCAGTTCAAATGGCAAATTTGTGAGAAAAATAAATGAATACTGTTTTTTAATTCATTAAGATTGGCCATGGTGGGCTGGAGCAGTTGCTCAGTGGTTGGTGCACTTGCCTGGCACATGTGAGCACCCAGGTTCAAACCCCAGCTCCAAATACACAACTAAGTGTTGGAGAAATGAAGGCCAGAAAAAAATAAATAAAACTGATTCTCTCTCTCTCCCTCCCTCCCTCTCTCTCTCAAAATAAAATAAAATAAAATGAAGGACTTGATCAGTGGCTAATCGGTTATGTGCTTGCCTGGAATGCGCAAGGACATGGGTTCAAAGCCCAGTACCATGTACACAATGAAGTGTCAGAGCAACGAAAGCCACATGAAAAACTAAATAAAATTGATTCCCTCTCTCTCTCTCTCTCTCTCTCTCACTGTCCCTTTTTCTTAAAAAAAAAAAGGTATTTTGTTGTTCATAAAACATGTTTATAGCTTATGCTTAAATGCCTTATTATGCAGTAAAGAAAGCAGGGTGAGAGATCTTTGGGAAGCAATGGACCTTACCTGAAAACCTATTAGTCAGGGTATCATTGGTCTATGAGATACCTGCAAATCTGACATCAATAGTTCTTAAACCAATTAAAAACACAGTAAAAATAAATTGGAATTCTAAGATTGTATAGCAAGAACATAAAGGAGCATAATTATTGATCCTTTCATAATACTCCAGAAATAAAAGGTTCAGATGCATTCAGCAGGGTAAGAATATTATTGTTAAAAATCAATATATATATGTGTGTAATATATATATATTATATAGCTATAATTCTCTATAGAAAAAATTTATAGTAGAAAATTACACAACAATTTAGTGAAAGAAATTTAATGACGGTTTTTAATTCTACTCAGACTTTCTATATTCCAATCTTTCAAAATTATACCAAGAAATTTTTTGTTTCTATGATAGTTATATGTAATATTGGGGTTTATTTTTACATAATCAAACATGCCTGGAATATAATTTGCTTATTATTTTATACCAAGAAATTTTTTTTAAAGACAGAAGGACAGTGTATGGTAGATAGGTAGATGGGTAGAAAAATACGGTATGCACTTCTCTTTTTTTTTTTAAGAGAGAGAATTTGTATTTAATTTTTCATGTGACTTTCATTGCTCCAACACTTTGTCATGTACATGCTACTGGGGTTCAAACCCGCATCCTTGCACATGCCAGGCAAGCACTGTAACCACTAAGCCACCACTCCAACCCCTGGTATGATCTAACAGAATTAATTCAACTACGATTTTGAATCATTCTAGTTTTTTATGTAAAAATTATCAAGGATTATGCCTTTTGACACAAACTTTGGGGAGATACTTAAGATCCAAATTATAGCAACAAAAATTTCCAACCTGTTGTTTGTTGCTGGCCTTTCCATTGTCTATAATCTTATGGCTGTGTGTGTTGTCTTGCTTTCTGACTGGTCCTGGACAAGTGTTCCAGTCATATAAACACACATTTCTGACTCCCTGTCTAGGCTGTCCACATTCTTGTCCTTCCCATATACAATGGCTCCATAACTTTCTCCACTTGTTACCACCCTCAAAGTTTTAAACTCTGTAGTAACCTCATGTTAAGATTACAACATAGCTTCTTAGAACCAGGAAAATGTATTCTAATCTTTGAGAACTCTTTCAAATTTAGTAGCACAGATTAATTTTTTAATTGGTTCAACTGGCATGTTTAAGTTATCTTAGAACAGTTCAGTCTATGGTGAGGGATCAGTTTGTCTTTTTATTTTCACTCTTCTGTGCATGAATAGTTTGCAGGTCTCACCATATGCCCACATAAGACTCACCATATTGAGTGCAATAACACTTGAACTTGTCTAGACCTTTATTCAACAAGACAAACCCACTGATGACATGCTTGGATATCACAGCAATATTTGGTTATTATAAAAGTTTCTAAATAGTTAATCTCAGTTTTGTACTTTGTGGACCAGTAATCAGACTGGCACCAGGTGCAGACCATACTGAGTAGTCCTGAGCTAGAAAATTCAATTAGCCTGAATGCCTCTTTCCCGAGTTCTGTGAGTCATTACAGCAAACTATTGATGGAGGGGTTTATGGGAATCTCAAATTTATAGCCAGTCAAAAGTACAGGTGACCTGGGCACTGCCAAAGTATGGCTGGTCTGTGAAGTAAGGGCAAGCTTGTTGGAGACCATGCCCTTAAACTGATAGTCTCTGACACTAAGTCCAAGTGGCTACGATCAGAACTGCATTGTAGTACACACCAGTTGGGTTTTTACCAGAAGAAACTCCAACAGTGCTTCCCTGGTCTCTCAATAAATTACAGTTTCTACCAACAATGGATCCTCAACCCAGGTTCTTCAGCTTCTTGCTGAACTGCATCCATCTGTCAAGGCAGCTTCTTGGGTGCTCCCTACATCAGTCCACGCAAAGCACTCACACCTCCCTTGTCCAACAAACTCCCAACACAGCAGTGCCTTTTATCACCCCGTCACCCCCTCCCCAGTCCCCCAGAGCAGTAGCTCTTCCCTTGCCCTCAACATTTTCCAAACAGGAATCAACCCCATTCTACTACTGTTCCCACTACTGGGTAAAAAAGTAGCGTCCCTGCATGAGAAACTTCAGATCTCTGTGGAAGCTTCATTAGATCTGATGTGAAAGAAATGGAAACTACCCTCTGAGAACTCCTGCAAGGAAGAGAAAGCAGTCTCTCAGTATAACAGCTCTGTGTGAAGACATTTTTCACAATATCATCCCTTGTCCATTCTCTGTACCCTTCTACAACCTTAAAGCAGGTGAGAGAATTAGAATAGGTTCAGAGCAATTTCCTCTGAAAAACATGAAAATGGCACTTTCATACTTAGTACTCTCTGGTGACACCCCACTTGGAATTTTAACTTCTGTTACTATTTTAACTGATGTTTGCAAACAAAGTTGAAAAACTAGGAGGAGATGGATTTCTCCCCCCACTCCTTGCTGGGCAAGCACCCTACCAATGAGCCCTGAGAAGAGATGGATTGACAACAGATGTTTATGGAATTCTGAAAGTAGATAGGCTAGTGGTCATTAAATCAACATAGCATAGAAACCTGACACTCAAGTCTTAGATGAGGGGATGCATCTTCAGAACTCTAGAAATCTGACAAATTAAGTGCCGCGGAAGACAGAGCACAGTGTGAGGCTCAAAAAATGTAGATGAATCCCAGACACTTTGGCTCACTATCCTAGTCTATTTTCTGTTCTATAATAAAATTTTTTTTTAAATCAGCGGGGAAGCCATCAGGGTCCAGGCTTTTCTTCTTTGGTAGAGATTATTTTTATTTTATTTTATTTTATTTTATTTTATTTTATTTTATTTTAGAAGGACAGTGAGAGAGAGAGAGAGAGAGACAGAATTAATTTTTTTTTAGTTTTTCACATGGCTTTCGTTGCTCTGACACTTAGTTGTGTACATGGGTGCTGGGGTTTGAACCTGTGTACTTGCGCATGCTGGGCAAGCACCATAATCACCGAGCCACGGCTCCAGCCCCCTATAATAAAATATTTGAGACCAGATAATGTATAAAGAAGTTGTGGAAGACGAGATGTACTGGCACATACAAGCTACTCAGGAGGCTGAGGTGGGAGGATAGTAAGTTCAAGGACAGCCTGGGCAACATATTAAGATCCTGTCTCAAGCCAGGTGTGGTGGCATACTCCTAGAATCCTAGCAATTCAGCAGGCCAAGGCAAGAGGACTGCAAGTTTGAGGCCAGCCTTATCAACTTAGCAGGACCCTGTCTCAAAATGAAAAATTAAAAGGCCTGGGAATGTAGCTCAGTGATAAGGTGTCCCTGGATTCAATTCCCAGTACAAATTTTTTTTTCTTTTAGCTCATGGTTCTGGAAGCTGCAAAGCCTGAGAGCACCACAGTGGCTTCTGGTAGGCAACTATCCAGCAAAGACTTTCTTGCTGCATCATAGCATGCAGAGGAGACTACATGGAAAGAAAGAGTAAGGCTAGGCATGGTGTTGCACACCTATAATCTCAGTGACTCAGGAGGCTGAGGCAGGAGAATTGCAAGCTCAACGCTAGCCTCAGTTATTTAGGGAGGCCCTAAGCAACTTAGGGAGACCTTGTCTCAAAAAAAAAAAAAAAGTAAAAATAAAAAGAGCTGGGGATGTGCTTCAGTGGTAAAGCTCCCCAGGGTTCAATCCCACTACCAAAAAAGAGAGGGGGAGTAAGCATGTTGGCTCGAATCTCTCCTCCTCTTTTTATAAACCCACCAATGCCATCAGAGAGACTCCACCTCATGACCTCATCTAACCCTAATTATCTCCCACAGGCCCCACCTCTAAATGCCATTAACACTCAAATTTGGAGATTAATTAACACATTTAAACCATAACACTGATCCAAAATGTAAGACACAATTAATCTAGCCGCATAGTTGGTACACTGGCCTTGCTGAGGCTCGAGAGACTTTTGTGCAGAGACTATAAGAAAAATCAATATTTTGAATATAACCTGAGTTCTTTCTTCCAGCAGTATTCAGAGAAAAAGAAAGAGTTCTTGGATATCAAAACTTTGATCAAGGGGCTGGAGCGGTGGCTCAGTGGTTTCGGCACTTGCCTGGCAAGCACAAGGACCCAGGTTCCACCATGTGAAAAACTAAACAAAGTTGTTTCTCTCTTTCTCTGTCTCTCTCACTGTCCCTCTCTCTTTAAAAAGAAAACTTTGGTCAATAAAAATTTTTTTTCAGGGGCTGAAGTGGTGGCTTAGTAGTTATGGCACTTGCCTGGTACGTGCAAGGACACAAGTTCAAACCCCAGCACCACATACACAACAGTGTTAGAGCAACAAAAGTCACATGAAAAACTAAATAAAGTCAATTCTCTCTCTCTCTCACTGTCCCTCTCTCTTAAAAAAAGGGGGGGGGGTTTCAAAAAAGATATCTAAATTGAGATGATCTCCAAGAAGGTAAAAACAAGTAGATAAAGAGACTATTTTATAGAGAGAAAGAATTTTTAAAACTTAAATGATTAGCCAGAGAGCCTTTCCCTGACTAGTAGTTCCAGAAAGGGCAGGGCAGATAAGGAAAGGAAGAAATTACTAGAAATAATACAATTTATCAGACACGTAAGATAGGACTAAAGAACATGATTTCCCAAATTTAAAAAAATCACCAAGGGTCCAGCATAATAAGTAAAAATGAAGCTTTATCAAACAACAGTATCATAAAATTTCAGATGAAGAGATAAAGAGAAATTTGTAAAAGCTTCCAGACAGGAGAAAAAAAAGTTTCCAAACAAAGAATTAAAAAATGTAACTGCATCAGATCTCTCTATAGTATTCCTGGAAACTGAAGGACCATGAAGTGTTATCTTTCAGCAGTTTCCAACTGTACATCCCACACTCCACAAACTATCATTTCAGTGGGAAGGGAGAATTACTGCATTGTTAGGCAAGAATAGTTAGCTCCCACAGGAGGAGGTTGTGGCACACTCTGAAATCTCAGTAATTAGGGAGATGGAAGCAGAAGGATGGCAAGTTCAAGGCCAGCCTTACTGACTTAGCAAAGCCCTAAACAACTTAGTGAGACCCTGTCTCAAAATAAAAAATAAAAAGGGCTAGAGATGTAGCTCAGTGGTAAAACTCCCGTGGGTTCAATCCCTGGTACCAAAAATCAATCAAAAGAAAGCAAGAAAGAAAGAAAGAAAGAAAAGAAAGCAAGCAGGAATAACAGTAAGATGGGCTCTTCCAGATGTGAATCAGACCCTGGAGAAACCAGCATTGTAGGTTGCCTTCTTCCTCTTCAGTTCTCTTGCAGGACAAAGCCTAATATGTCACACACGTGCACACACACACACACACACACACACATTCTGTAAGTTTCTTTCTTTGGAGGGGGCAATAAAAGATATGTGTTTTAGGAACTGGGGGTATGGCTCAGAGTCCTAGTCTAGAGACCCAGCACTGAAAATAAGGAAGACAAGGAGGAGGAGGAGGAGGAGGAATATGACTTAGGCAGGATTTAACATTGAGTTGAGAATTTATGTGCAGACAATTTTTCTTTGGAGTAGCCCTAGGGGTGATCAGAGAGGAGGAAGCAGGATAGGGAAGGAGAGGAGACTACAAAGGGTGACTCAGCCTCAGCCTGAAGAACTCTGGAAGGTCAGTTCACCACAGAATGGTCCCATTAGGCAAGGGAACGGGTCTTCATGCTCATGTACCACCAGTCAGTGGACAAGGGCCTCCCAGGAGAACTGACCAAGCACCAACTCTCTGCTCTTGCTGGCAAAGCTGCTCCAGTAGTCCAAGGGCCTCCTAAGAAAAGCTACATGTCCTGAGTGTTATACTAATCTATGTACATATATGAATATGCCACAGTGAATTTCACCTTTATGTATATCTACAGTGTATTAATTTTTTTAAAAAAATCTGTAAATAGAAGAAACCACAATAGAATAGAAGGGAAGAGATGGAGAGGAGAAAAGGAAAAGGGGGAGTACTGAGGATTGGATTGAAGCAAATTATACTCCACACTTGTATAATTATGTCAAAATGAACCACAATACTATGTATAACTATAATGCACTAATAAATTTTCTTCAAAAAAAAAAGCAAAAAGATCAGGCACACAAATAGTTAAAAGCATGGATGGGGTCAACAACAACAACAACAAATCAAAAAACACAAATCAAAAAACAAAAAATAGAAAAAAATTTAAAAAGTGGGGAGTGGGGCGGCTGGGCTGAGGGTGTAGCCCAGTGGTAGAGTACTTGAGTAGCATCCAGGAGGCCCTGGGAAAAGGAAGGGAAGGAAGGAGGAAGGAAGAGATTCTAGGGGATCTGGGTGCCACCAATACCATCTTCTCCAAGATGTAGCACAGGTTCTTCTCGCTGGTCATATTGTCTGCAGCAACCTTGAAGGGAACCATTCTAAAAGAATGGAGCAGGATAGCGTGGAGAGACTAAAAGAATCTGGGTCCTTGATAACATTGTTGAGCCAATGGTTGACCCACCAGAGCTCTAACCCACACTCAGCCTTCTTGTTACAGAAAGTAATACATTCTCCTTGCAATTTAAGTTATTTAAACAGGAGTTTCTTGTTACTAGAATGCTAAATGATTCAAGAGAGAGTGGTAAACTATGATTCTGAGAGAAAAGAGAAATGGGGTGGGGGAGGGAAGCAGTCCTGAAGTGAAGAATTCCGAGGATGCTTCTAGCACCCTGACTGAAATGTAGGGATGTGGGAGTAGAGCTGGTAAATGTCACTTTACACCTTCCAGAGGCACCTTCATTGAGAGATGCCACACTCTTCAGCTCCCTAACTCTCATGTACCACATTGGTGCTCTGCAGAGAGCAGAGGGTAAATTCAGATTTTAAAATCAGAAGAAATTCCAAAGGCCAGGAGAGCAGAAGTAAAAAGCCACATTCAGGAAAGTTGCTTGTATTTGTGCAGCAGCTTTCAAACCAGCTTCTGGGATCTCTGACACCTTGGGTGTAACTCTTCTGAACAGTAAATGTACAAATGAGCTTGCAAGAACTTCACAGAACAAGGAAAAAAATCTTTACATAAAGGAATTTAAACTGTGTAGTCTGCTAACCAAATATTTCATGGCATGGTGACCTCTACTGGCCAAAAAAATGTACCACCAGGGCTGACAAAATATTAGCCAATTTAGTCTGATTCTTCAAGGAACTGGTTAATATGAAAAGACCATGCTAGATAAATATGTTATTTGTACAATTGTTCTGTCCAATTTTTATTTTTGAAAAAAAATTTGATTAAAAATCTCAAACGTGGGGCTGGAGTGGTGGCTCAGCAGTTGGAGCACTTGCCTGACATGCACAAGGACCTGGGTTCAAACCCCAGCACCACCTACACAACTAAGTGTCCAAGAAACAAAGGCCAGATAGAAAAATAAGTAAAACTGATTCTCTCTTTCTCTCTCTCACTCTCTCCCTTTTTCTTAAAAAAAAAAAAACCCCCAAATGTATGAAATATAGAGAATAACAAAACACATACCAACTACCTAACATTATCACATCTTAGCATTTTGTCATATTTACCTCAGGGATGTGTGTGTTACTAGGGATCGAACCCAGGGCTAGCACTATAGCCCAAGCCTTCTTTTTTTTTTTTTTTGACAGGGGAAGAGGAGTGAGATTGAATGCAGGGTACTTTGCCGCTGAGCTACATCCAAACCCTTTAATTACGTCATTGTTATTTTGAAACAGTGTCTCATGAAGTTGCTTAGGGCCTCACTGAGTTGCTGAGGCTGGTCTGGAACTTGCAATCCTCCTGCTTCAGCCTCCAGATAATAGGTGAGAGATGTAAGTGCTGGGAGCATGAGGGTAAGGGAATAATTCTATAAAATGGGCCCACGGTAATGACTCTCACATTCTTTCTTTTCCAAGAAGCAATTTACCTGCAGCCCTGCCTGGGTTAAGCGGACAGGATTGTTATTCCTCTGCAAACTACCTGTTATATGCAGGCCCAAAATAAAGTCCATAAGAGGAACCCAAGTCACCATGAAGGGGGAGACTTTTATGACCTTTTTCATAGACCAGATCCTGAAACTCAGGGAGATAAGGATAATTCTTCCAAACCATAAAATCTTTAAGAATTTATGGTTAAGAATCCAATTAGAAAGCTGGGCATGGTGGTGCATGCCTGTAATCCCAGCAACTAGGGAGGCTGAGGCAGAAGGATCACAAGTTCAAAGCCAGCCTTAGCAACGTAGCAAGGCCCTAAGCAATTTAGGAAGACCTTGTCTCAAAATAAAATATAAAAAAAGACTGGAGATGTGGCTCAGTGGTTAAGTGCACCTGGGTACCCAAAAAAAAAAAAAAAAAAGAAAAAGAAAGAAAGAAAGAAAAAAGAATCCAATTAGAACTGGCATGGGCCAGGTAACCTAGAGTTGTCATGGCACTTGGGACTTGAAAATCTGAGATCATCCTTCTATCAGTCTAAAGTCAAGAGGTGGAGCTGGGTAGGACTCTCTGGAAACTTTTCTGGGATCCCCAGTTAAATTGGAGTGCAGGAGAGGCACACTGTCTCCTGTCTGAGAGAACCCACTCTCTCCCTTGAGAGGTCCCCTTTCCCTCCCTTCAATAAACTCATGCCTGTTACCCTGAGAAACATGTCTGAAATCTTTCTGACTTGATCAAAAATAGTAGGGGTTGGGGGATGGGGGCAGGACCTTCTCACTGCCTCAGTTTCCCAGAAGGCCCAAGCCCTGTAAAACAGTGTCACTGGGATTCCAGCCTTGCTCCACGTGCCTGGCCCTAGCTCTTTTTAATTTTATTTTGAGACAGGATATTGCTAAATTGACCAGACTGAACTCCAGTTTTTAATCCTGCTGCCTCAGCCTCCCAAGTGCCACCACAGTTGGCTTTTAGATTTTTTTTAAGATAATTACATACATGTGAAGCCTTATGTCCCCCTCTTCTGAAAATAGTCTCCTTATTGCCTCTCAAAAGGGCACTGCTTGGTGTTCTTCTTTCCCAAAAATGCTTTCGTATTTCTACTTCATGTGAATGCTTACACAGAATGTAGCATATGTGTTGCAAGCTTCAAATTTGAAAATAATTTAATAAAATATATACAAAATTATGAATTTTACACTTTTCTGCCAGTTGAATTGACTTATTATCACTGAAATATTCCCCCTCCCCTGGAGAAGGGAATAAAAACCTAAGGGGTTTTTGTGTGTGTGTGTGTGTGTGTGTGTGTGTGTGTGTGTGTGTGTATGAGTGGTCCTGGGGATTGAACTCAGGACCTCCAGCAACCCTATAACTTCTATGGTGATCTCTATTTTAACAGAAAGAAACCAAGGCACAAAGTATTTTCCTGCTTTGCCTTAGGTTGGGTAGAACCTGTGGCCAAACACAGTCTGGCTCCCTTTCTCAGATCAGTGATGTGCAGATGAGGCCCCATCAAGAGTTCTAAGCAGCTGGCTTAGAACTGTGGTTCTAAGCCACAGGTGTGGCAGCACATGCCTGTAATCCTAGCTTCTTAGGAGGCTGAGACAGAAGGACCACAAGTTCAAGACCAGCCTGCATGATTAGCAATACCCTGTATCAAAATTTAAAAGGGTGGTGCATTCTGCTCTAGAGAGTCCTGAGTTAAATTTTCTAGTAACAAAACAAAAAAACAAAAAAACAAATTCTCTGGCTCAGTTAACCTGCACCTAAGAAAAATTACCATTCTTTTCCATCTGAAATCATCTTGTGAGGAAAAAAATAATTGAATAGCCTGTGATATTCTAAATCATTAAATGGGAGGATCTGACAGCCCTGCTTCATAAACCCATGCACTTATTTGGCTTTAATTCTTTAGCAGAGAGAAAGGGGAGGTAGATCTCTCCAGACCTAAAGAAGAGAAACAAGGAAAATGAATTCCAGCTTGGGTCTGCTCCCCAGGAACTCACATAGAGAAAAGGGAATAATATGGAGCCACAGTGCTTGGTTTCACGTCCTGGGTCCCTAACTTACCAACTAGTTAACTCATTTCTTGCCTCAGGTAAATTAGTAACTCTCACTATTGTGCAGCTTTGCCTTCTAAAAAACCACAGGATAATAATAGTATCTACCTAAAGGCTGGAAAGGTTAAATAAGTTAATACATATAATGTATTTAAGAAAGTGTGGGCACCTAGTATTCATTCAGTAAATGTTAAGAGTGTGCTATGCTCTGAATATTGTCCCCAACCCATGAAAATTCATATGTTGGAACCTTGTTATGCCCAGTTTACGAATCCCCCAAAGACCACCAGGGAGCCATCTCTGATGCAAAAGCAAGAGGGCCTTTATTGCAAGCTCGAGCTTGGGCTCACAGCATTCACTGACGCAGCAGGTACTGGCTGAGAGCCCTGAGTCTCGATTTAGCGGGATTTTTATGAGCCCCACAGTAGAGCGGGAAATTTGAACAAAGCAAAGTACAGGATTGGCTGATCTTTCAACATACATAGTTTGGCATGTTTCCATTGGCTTAGGGTACCCAGGTCTTAACATAATGACATAGATGGTTTGGAATGTTAGGCGTTGGCTTGTCAGCTCCCAATTGGTTGTTTGCCAAAGGCCAGTCCTAATCCTGATTTATGTGGTATGCTCATTATTCTAGTGGCCTCCCTGGAATCAGTTATCTGAGCTCCAGGAAATACAAATCTAGGCCTGAAATCTTTCTTGCCCTAAACGCAGCCTGTCATTGTCATGGTTCGGCTCCCTTTTCAACCTAATATTTAGTGTCATATTAAGAGGTGGGAACTTGGGGCTGGAGTGGTGGCTCAGGGGTTATGGCACTTTCCGGGCAGGCACAAGGATGCAGGTTCAAACTCCAGCACCACACACACAATGAAGTCTTGGAGCAATGAAACCCACATGAAAAACTAAATAGAATTGATTCTCATTCTCTCCCCGCTGCCGTACCCCCCACTCTAAAAAAAAAAAAAAGGAAGTAGAAAATTTGGGGACCTGTTTAAGTCATAAGGGATTTGCCTTCATGAATGGGATTAGTTCCCATATAAAAAGAAGTTGAAGGAGTCGCCTTTGTTTAAAAAAAAAAAAAAAATGTCATCTTGAAGCAGAGAGTGAGTCCTTCCCAGACACCTGATTAGCAGGGAATAAATTTTTCTTTCTTACTTTTGTTGTTGTTGTTGTTCTGGGGAATGAACGTAGGAACACTTTATCACTGAGCTACATTTCATGAACGTAGGAACACTTTATCACTGAGCTACATTTCCAGTCCTTTTTAATTTTTATTTTGAGACAGGGTCTCAGTTAAGTTGCTAAGGATTTCACTAAATTGCTAGGCTAGCCTCAAACCTGTGAGCCTCCTACCTCTGTCTCCCAAGTGGCTGAGATTATAGGGCTGGCCACCAGACTCAGCTGTAGGAAATAAATTTCTATTGTTAAAAAAATGATCCAGTTGTGGGATTTTGTTATAGCAGCCAAAATGGACAAAGACAGTAATTGATATGATTATTGATATGATTCTTAATCTCGCTCCAGGGACTGGAGTGGTGGCTCAGCAGTTACAGCACTTGCCTGGCATGTGTAAGGATGCAGGTTCAAACCCCAGCACCACAGATACAACTGAGTGTTGGAGCTGCGAAAGCCACATGAAAAACTAAATAAGATTGATATTCACTCTCTTTCTCTCTCTCTCACTGTCCCTCTCTCATATAAACAAACAAACAAACAAACCTGGTTTCAATACCCAGAACTGGGGGGGGGGGGAGTGCAGAGAGCAGGCAAGTGATGATCTAAACTTTCCGTAATCTTTAGCAATCACAGAACAAACTTAATAGCTGGTATTCAGGCAGAAAAAGTTAGGCAGTTCAGTGTAGTCAGAGCAATATGGGTTGATAAGGAGATAATCTTTCTTGAGAAGGCAAACACATCCCCCAATGCTAACAAGACAGGCCCAGATGCAGACACTCCCTGCTACTAAGCAAGGAACCATTCTTTCTATTGGCACCTAAGGCAGGGACCAAAGACTGGACCAGAGTTCCCCGCACCTGTATCCTAAATACAGGGGCAAACCTCACTGCCTCATGGCTCTGTCACCTTCCCCCACTCTGAGGGAAGTCTGCTTTTTTCCCTCTGCTTTACTTTCTATAAAATAAAATCCATCTACTATGCTTGCCTTGGTATCCCTCGGTTTCATTCTTCAACTCTGAGAGGACATGAACCCGACATCCACATCACCAGCATCAATATTTTCATATATTCTATCCTACTTCACAGAAGCTTTCCCCAAACTGTGTTTGACAGTGAGACAGATTAGGAGAGACAGCGAAATGGCTAGGTAGTCAGGACAGAGGGCCCCTATCCAAGAGCTAACTGGTAGAGGCAGAGAGTGATTGACAGGGCATGCTCAGGGTCTTAAATGCAAAAATACCAGGAGGCTCACCCTTATCCCAACTAAGAGATGGGGGTGTCACAGGTAGATACTAGGAAATATTTGCCACCTTTTGTTTTAACCAATGGTGCTCTTGACCAGTTTCAATGCCTGTTTTACATAGATTTTAACCAATGGAGTT